>CAUJNA010003584.1:212883-235383 GCA_963377175.1 Effrenium voratum
TAATCTCATATTGATTGCTTCAAGGTCTTCATTCACAAGGCTCAAACTCAAGACTGTGGCATGAACGCAAGATTTCAGGAAGGGATTCTACTCCGCTTTTCCCCCAAATCGGACGACCCCCAAAAAAGATTCCCAAAGAAATTCCAGGGATTCCAGCCCCACCACCCATCTGCAAGAAGTCCCTGAGATAAGAAATCCCCCAAGAACTCCCGGAAATTCCGCCCATCCCTCATCCCCCAACCCCAAGAATTCCCGGGGTCCGCCCCCCAACCCCCACCACCTGCCCCCCATCCCCCGCCCTAAGCCGCCGGCGTCCATCTGGGACCCTCCAAAGGTCGCAGCCCAGGACCCCGGCAGCTGGCGCACGTACCACCTGGCATCCAACCCGGGACCCCCAAAATGCTTCGCGCACAAACAAAAAACGGGGCAGATGTGGCCATGGGCTTTTCAAAAGCCAAATCGTACCCCCAAGGAACATCCGATTCAATCCAACCACAAAAATAGGTTCTAACATGGGTGGTGAATTCACCGACCCCAAAATGGTACCATCGGTTTTGACCCACGTCCATGTCGGAATCACTCCCAAATCTGGCACACCAACAAACATGTACTCCGGAAACAATGTTAGTTCTCATACTTAAGTAGGTTCGTCTTTAAAATATCCAGTGTTGCATCAAGCCCCAGGTTGGGAGTACGGAAAAGAGACGGTTGTTTGCTACTAAAGAGCTGCCGCGGCTTTGTCAACCAAAATTAGGGTTTGCAGACTCTGGTCCATATTGAGTGAACCGGACAATTGAAGATCCTATCATGCAGGGGTCGACCCAAATCGTGCAAAGGAAAATAGTAAAAGGCCGCACGCCCCCCCCCCCCCCCCCATTCTCCCGTACTGTTCGCTCTGATTTTCGGGGGTTTGATTCTGGCTCACCTGAGCCAAACCCAAGGGATCTTAGCTAGATGGATCTGACCCTGCGCTACATTTCTCTCCTTTCGCCGGTTGCAAGATGAAGGAAACCCAAAAGATCAAACCGGCAAACGGGTCAGGCCAAAGTTTGGCAAGGGGATATGGGGTCGTGATTTTGGGGGGGGCCCTGTTTGGATTGGTTGAAAGGGAATGAAGATCTGCTGACCAACGTTGCCGGCAACTTGGCGACCCCGCCTATTCTCGGTCTCGTGGCGGATAGCCTCCTGTTCGCAAGCCATGAGGGTAGGGAAACCGAAAGGAAACCAAGCATCTTCCGGGGTCCCGTGTCAAAAACAAAGGCACAAGGATCCAAATGCTGCCAGGCTCCCGGGAAACCAAACACGGCTTGTGATCTGAGAAAAAAAACATGTCAAGTCAGCCTTCCGAAACCCTCAAGAGTTCAAGGGCTAGTTCAGCCTTATTGGGGGTAGGGGTACGGCTGGGTTTGGAGGGGAGAGGGGAGGCATTAGGCACGTGAGCCTTTTTCACCTTTGATAGGCCTAGCAAGCTCTTTACCAGTGGGGCACCTTGGTTTGCATCTCGGATGGAAAGGGGGGGCGTCCGAAACCCGGGGTTTCCCGGGCCCGAGAGTTTCACGGTGCCTATGTTTTGAGACTCGCCCATCCTTTCAAGGCCAAGAATGGGACCCCTGGTTGATTAAAGATGGGTTGTCCTCGTTTAGCGGCAATTCGTCACTTTTGGCGAGAAGCTCCCCAGAAAAATAGGTTGGAATAGGACCCCCACCCCACTTGCAAAGCCTGGAGCCTCGCGGGGAAGGCGGTTATAGAGAGGGGTTGGATTCAAGGAACATACACAGAAAATCACACGTTGGGTTTTGTAACGACATCTGAAACTTGTTGGCTCCATCTTCTCTCCATCCGGTCGCATTGATTCCAATTTCTCCGACTCAGAAATCCAAACCACCGCAAAGACGCCCCCCTCCGACACCCTGGGACCCAACTGCCTTTGCTCGGGTCGCTCATCTGACCCGCAAGTCACATTTTGCTGGCAAAAGGGGAAACCGAAGGAAACACAAAGGCAACTAGTTGAAGTCTATCCCAAGGGCTCCTTCTGACCCGGGCATTAAAAACAGGGGCCCTGGAAAAACAAATCCAAACCACACCCGGAAGTTGGTCTTTTCTCGACTCGGGGAACTCCTTCCACCAGGCGTCCGCCGGGGCCAGGTTCTCGGGCTTGTACCAACTGCAGCTGCAGCTGCAGCAATGCGACATCTGCGAAGCGGACTGAGCCGACTGGTCGGCGGTGATGAAGATTCTGTGACCAAGCAGGTGTCGGGCAGTGGATCGTTTGGGCTGGGCGATAGGAGGCCAACACCAGCTTGCAAGACTCTTTTGACTTGCCAACGCTCAGTTGAAGCAAGTCTCTTGGTTGACACATCTGGCATCCAGCGATGCTTTTTTGTTTTTTGCGCCGAGCGCTGGCTGCCAGCCCCGAGCCACACGCCGCCTGCGCTGCGGATCATTTCCCTTGTGGTTCTTTGTTGGGAAACCAAAGCGAAATCGACCCATTTTGGACTATTTTGAGACCAAACCCGCTTCTCCAAAAGAACCTGGGCGGGGTTGTGCTGACAAACACCCCACAGAAGATGCTCCAAGGGTCAGGGTGTTGAGCCTTCAGGGGTCAAAAACTGTCCAACTAAGACCTTACCGGCTGGGATCTTTGGGAGTGGTCTCGCGCCGTCTGCGCCAGTTATAGTAAATGCAAATTGCCCACGTCTGGCATACCACAAAAATATGTGAAGATTCTGCTTCATATTTAGTCTACCCTGAATACACATGATTTTGCAGGAGACCCCAGCATCCCTCTTGTAAAGAGCAATCTACACATATATACGTACAATCACAACTGAAACCAACTACAAGCCCCACAAAGGCTAAAATATATATTTTGCACATGCCATTCCCGGAGCGGGCTGAACCAGTGAACATTTTGCCACCACTTCCCCACTTTTCCAAACTTTTGACGTGGAAACGGGTAAGAAAAACACCTTTTGGGACCTCGACCACGTCTTCGCCTTCAAGTGAGCTGTGATACGAAACATTGATCCCCGGGTGCAGGAAGCAACCCTGGCTGAACTTGTGCCCTATTCCCCAAACTAACGGGGAACCCCAAAAAAACCAGTCGAATCTAAGAGATCTCTTCGGGGTTCCATTTTGCTTTGCGGAGTATCTCACCGCAGTCTAGTGACTGCTCATGGCGATCTCCAAGTCGTACCTTCCACCAAAATTAATCGCCCTGGGGGGCAAAAGGCTTCAGGAAGGATCTTCCTTGGTCCCGGGAAAAGATGACAGTGCAACCGGTGGCCCTTTCTTATGGTCCAACTGCCTTCAAAGGTCCACATAGGCCCCTTCAAGCGATGTCCCAGGTTTTGGAGAACCAGCGTGCCCGATCCAAACCCCACGCGTTTTGCCCTCACAGCGATCCCCAGATCGCGCAATCGATCGCTCAGAAGGGGCCCTCGGCGACCAGGGACGGGCCCAAGAAACGACAAAGTGTGGTTGTATACTTGAAAGCCACATTGTGGTAGTGATTTTTTGAGGGTTGGAACCACCTCAAACAAAAAACATGTATATACCTAAATTCCATGCTAATGCTTACGCCTGATTAGTAAAGGGGACCCCGTCATTCAAGGTCGACAAGATTTCGACAGACCCCCAAAGCCCCCCTGATTCATCCGGAGCCCCTTCCTCGTCCCTTTAATCTTTACTTGAGGCCCCTTAGCCAATTGAACTGGAAACCGGAACCTGGAGAACCTCCAAACGGGCCCAGATTCATCGCGGGTTTTCAGTTAAGGGGGGTTGGCCTTCGGGCGTCCCCAGTGTGAGCTTGAACAACTTGTCATGTTAAACAAACTTTAGTCAGACAAATGCATTTTGGGGGAAGCATGTTGGTTAGGGGTTTGATAGTGGCTGAGTAATGGTGAGTTTAATCACAAACTGAGCGAATGCCAAGCAAAAAGTAAAGCCCCTGTTTTGCCAGGTTTCTTTGGCCCGGTGGCTGCAAGGGGGGGACCTTTAATCGCGGGGTTTGGGCAAAACACCTTTCACTTTGGTGTTGGTGGGAATCTGGGAGGGAAGAGGGGAACCTTTAATCGGGGGTTTACTAATCCTGCACTGAGATTAAATGATGTCCAACAAAGGGTGTGTTCAAGTTCCGACCCAATTTATTTTCGATATATGAGTAAACCAGTAGTCATGGTTTTTGGGGCGTCTCCCTGGAGATGTCCTATGCAACTTCCGTGGCCCGGTTAGGGACCCCGACAGTTCGGGTCTTCTTCAGCTGTTCTCGTTCCCCATGAAGAGACTTGTTAAGCTGCTGAGGTGTCTCTGGCAGCGGAGTGGCCCTCAAATGAGTTTGCACGGAATGGCATGGGAGGTTCTTGAAACCGAACCTCGGTTGCTTTCTGCTCCCCTGCTAAAGGTTTAACCTTTAGTGGTTTAATGGAAAACCCACTAGTTGGCAAACAGTTAAAGTCCTAACATCCAAGCAAAATGCGCCAAAGGAACAATAACAGCGCGAGGACGCCCATTGGCACTGTTGTGGCTGGGATACACCAGAAGCGACCCCACGGCCCCACAACCCCCGAAAAGACAACCCCAAGGGTTGAGGGCTTGACAGAGCTTCTCAGGGTAAACAAAGGCCCCCAACAATACGCCACATAGGGCCTTCCGTACTTCAATACAAGAATGAACCATGATCATAAAAGGAACTTACGAGCTGACCGTTTACCCCTTATATTGCTTTAGGTACCACCTACATGAAACTATATATTGATATTATTTCTGCACACATTGCTACACCCTGTTCGCCTATATATATATATTTATACATATGTACATATATATATATATATATATATATTGCTACACCCATTTAGCCTTCAGGCGAACCCCCCCCCCAGTCCCCATGGGGAACAAAGGCGGGCACTCTGGTCTGGGTAGTTGGTTTCTATTCCAAAAACACAACAAGTTGTATAAAAACGGCACTGGGTGTCTGGGCTTTGGGAGGTTCGGGTCCCTGACAAATGGGAGACTTCCAAATCCCTGTCTTGTAAAGCTGACTTGTTCTTCGCAGCCCCACAAATGAACAGAACCAACAAACTAACAAGAACAACGTGAACTTCAACCACCCAGCCCTTTTCGAATCGGGTCCTGTTGAAAACCAGGGACCTCCCCTCCCAAAGACCCTCCCTGCTTAGGGTCTTACTATACCTTGTGAAAGCAACACAAGCTACCTAGTAAGCAAAACTCCAACACACACCTACTTGCAACTGATTGGGTTCCTTGCAATTTCTTACTGCCAGCATCCCAAATTGGAACACTAGACCACAAGCAAACTCATTGAAACCAACAAAGCAGAGGCTAAAAACAGCAAGACATCATGTTCCCCAAGAACCGCATGAAGCGCTGGGCGCCCCGCAAAGCCCTGCTTCACTTCCTCTCGCGCCCAGCGCAGCATATCCGCATGCTGCACCTCGGGCCCCATTTCGATGGCTGAATGGCATGGTCTCCGAAGGGAAGCCCTGAAAGATATGGCTATGGGTCAAAAATGCATATCAAAAATGGGTTACCCTGGTAAATGGAACCAAAGACTAAAACCTGCGGTTTGCTGGTGGTTGTATTTTGACCCATACCCATATGTTGTTTTTGCTCTTAGCCACCTTCAACACAGGTACCCTCAAAAAAGCAGCAAAGCCGCATGAACCGGTGTGACGAGAGCGTGTCTGCCAAGGAGTTTTGCCAACACACAGGGCGCTTCTCCTTTTCAGGCCGTTGAGGCGCTCTTCAAGCTGACCAGCACGGGCCCCTAGCACAAAGAATGCGGAAGCGAGCCAAACTCGCTGGAAAATCAAAGGAGCCAAAGCGAATTCTTGCAGGGAACGAGCAAGACGCGTGGCCCTCGTCCTCGGGCGGATTATGCCATACAGGAGCGTTGAAGACTGCTCTTGAAAGAGGAAGGATCATCTAGGTCCCTCCACCTCCAGATTTCAGGGGGTGCTCCATTAGCACCAAGGGTCTGTGGTTCCTTGTGTTCGTTGGAAAACAAACTCTGTCAAACCTCATTCAACGAGGTCCCGGACGCCCCCCTCTCCGATCCAGCTTGTGTTCTGTTTGCTATGCTTGTTGTTTGCGGGAAAGGACGTCTGTAGTCCTGGTGCGTACCCAAAATGGAGTAGAAGGCTTTTTGGGCAAACCGCTTAAGTAGCATTGCCTGGCAGTTGGCTGGGAAAATGGGACGTCTTCTATCAAGGGAGTCTACTGATCAGGTGTCAACATTATTAATGCAGACCCCGGCTCTATTTAGAACTTTGTGGATGAATCGCCAACAGTGATCCAAATCACTCGCAAATCGGAAACCCTGTATTTAGAATTGGCAAGCTGCATTCTAGCCAACTCTGGTTCCTGACGCCCTGTAGGTCAGACACTTCGTTCTTTGCAGCCCCACCAATTCAAGCCACCCAAGAAGCGCACCTCTTCTAAATTCCAAGGACCGCATGTCCTGCCCAAAACTTGCTGATTGCTGGTGCTCAGCAAGGAATGGGGAATGAACCTGGAGATTCCCTTCAAGGACACCACAAGGATTGGTTTATAAGGGTCATTCCCTCATTCCCTGCCTATCGCACCAGCAAGACAAAAGCTCCTTGGTCACGTGGCATCGGCCCCAACCCCGAAAAACCTCACCACAATCGTAACGGTTTGCGCGAAGAAACAGTCAATGGCAGTAGGCCTGGTAGAAAAATAGGGGTGCTGGCTTCCAGCCATGGGGGGAGTTGCAAGTGGAAAAGCGGCTGCTGTACAAAATCAGGGCAGCAGGGGGCAAGCCGAAAACTAGGCCCCCCCAAAGAAAGACTGGGGGATCATGCTTTTGGCTTCAAAAACAAGGTGACAAGCCTCAAAAGAGACGCATCCCTTGGTTCCAAACTGAATTCAGCCAGTCACCCCCACTTCCGAACGGTAACTTAGTGCCCCAAAGGCCTCCCAGCTCTATCAGAACCTGGCTCAGCTCAAGGAAGAACCCAAAAAAACCCAGGTGGTTAAAACCAAAGGTCTACATGTGCTTCATATTTGGTCTACCCCAAAAATATGAACCAACTCTGTAGACGAAAAGGAGGTGGGAAACCAACAAAAGTTCATGGAAGTCTTGAGCGTCTTGACATGGGAAACCTCACAAAAAGGCACATCCCCTTGCAAACGTTAAATCTTCGCCGTTGAGTTTCCGGGCCCCGCCCAGCAGAATGCCGGTCTCGAAGCGCTTGCCAAAGCGCAGCCTGGCGAAAAGAAAACTGCTCAACTTTATAGGGAACTAGCCCAAACACCCATGAATATGAGGCTTGTGGCGAATTCTCTGTAGAATCGGTGCCTCTGGCGAGTTTCGTAAAGACAAGTACATTTTTAGAGCCGGGTTCCACTTGCGAACTTCCAAGCAGGGATTCCAACCAAGCAAACTGACCTGAAGAAATCTGTGCTGCTGCCACAAGCTGTTTGCTTTTTAGTGACATCCTACGTAAATGGCAGAACGTGTGTCTTTCGGTCAAACCATTAAGAGCCAAGTCTATGAACGCCCTACAGCCCCCAACTTGACAGGCTAATTAACCATGAATCCAGAACCGTTGGCTTGTGAGAATTATGTCTTCCAAAAGTCGCGCAAGGTTACCCTCTTTCCAATCCTTGAAGGATCGGATGCGGAAACAACCTTTGCCTTAGAAAGCCCCGTCCGCTTGCACGATTGCAAAAAGGGGAAACACAAGTTCGATTGACAGACCTTCCCCTTCCCCACTCCGCAACTCTTGATCGCAGAATCGGAATCGCTGGAGCCACACCTCCCCGCTGAACACAGCACGTTCAGAAACGATGGATGACACCTCCGAACTGAAAAGTCCAGTTCGTCAACTCGGGTAAGTGGCCGAAGGGGTCGGGGAAATGAACGTGTCACCTCCAAGATCAGTGAGAAATGTCTCAACAATTCTATATAATTGGCTGTGGGTCAAAACCATTGGTACCATTTTGGGGTAGGTGTAGCACCCATTTTAGTCCATTTTAGTGGGGATTGGGATGTTCACTCGGGGTACGGGATTTTGACCCATGGCCAATTCACTTTGCTTTCTTCTGGTCAGCGGACTGCTTGGCCAGCGACTTGGCTTGCACTTTCAAGAACGCTCAGCGGCAAAGACCCAACGCCCCAAGTAGGGAAGCAAACTTAGTCCCATGCTGACATGGCACCTCCGGATGAGTCTGGCAAGGTCCTTGGTGGCAATCTGGGCTTTGAGTCGTGCGTCACTATCAGGGTGAACCTAACCAACTGTTTAAACATGAACAACAATCTACCCGGGGCTGGATGCTCAAACATATCTTGCCTCAGAAATTTGCAGCTTGCTCACGTTTTCTTTCTTCTTCGAATGTCAACCCTACCAAGTCCCTTGCAGGGAGTCATAAGTCCAGGGTCAAATGAGGCTGAATAAGCAATTTACTATTCGTGCGAAGCTTTTGGGGGGTAGGATCCCTCATCATGTCTATTCTGAATGTTGGGACTGAACCGTCATGCCCGCTGCAAACACCTATTGACGCCGTGTGGCATTTCCACATCCAACTTATTTGGCCCCATTTGACCCTACAACTTCACCCACTTCTGGGGTACACAGAAATCATAATTTCTGAGTCTGACTCATAATCAGCCTACCAAATATACATGGTTTGGGGATCGGAGACCCCAGTCTGGGCTTGTTAAGCCCCGAACCGACTTGTTTCAAGGCCGAGTTTGGGGTTTTATTGGGGCCGATGTATCTTGGCCTACTGGCTCCAGTTGTTACGTTTGTGAAAGGGAACAGAAAGGGACACCATTAATTTTGTGTTTTCCCCCATGTAGAGACAAACCCAAATAACAGCTTGACACGTTTTGAAACAACCCAAAAGCAGAGTTTGACAGTTAAACATGTCTTGAACAACGACAACATCTTTGCATCGGTGTTTGCCCCCCCTGTCCGCGTAAATAGAATGGCTATGCTGCACGCAACTTTCCCCGATTCCGACCCATAACTATCGGAAACCATTGCGGCCCAGTGACCTTTTCCCACTACTGCCCCCTTTAGGGTATGATGGCAATGCTGCAATGCCTAAATCAGGAGCATATTGAAGTGTTTTCCAAAATATTCCCGAACAACAAGCGGGTATTGCGAGAGGAACTGGCCAGGCTTCATATGCCAAATGCCAACTGCCGGCCTCAGCGACTGGATGTACTGCGACCTGGGCCGGGCCGGTAAAACCACCACGGGATCTTGGGCCAAGGGAATGAAGTCGAAGGCTTCTCGGTGACATCGGCCAAGATCAAATCGGCGTTCTTCGGGAGGTGGCGGCGTTCCAGCCGGAGATATGACCCGCAAAGACCGGAGATAGCGAAAACACAGCCGGACACAGAAAAGCACCTCTAAGAGAACCCCCACAGAGCGCAGCAAACAGCACCCCCCAGAGCACACGGCCGTCAACCTCGCACAAACTGTGAGCCCCACGAACAGCTCCGGAACAGCACAGCACCAGCACCGCAACTGCACGCCCCCTAGCACCCAGCCGTCGATCTCGCAAATCACTTTCCCCTCTTTTGTAGAAGATAGAACCCCTATAGCGTTCAGCAATCTGGGGAAAAACCTTTGCTTCCCAAACCTCCTGAGAAAGAAGGGAATGAGCCTTGGCTTCTGTGGCAAACTATTCCCCCACTTCTGCAAACCAACCCGGCTCCGGTGCAACAAATGCGGAATTCCAAAAAAGAAAACGACTCGTGAGAATTCACAAAAGCAACGACCGGTTCCGAAACCCCGGAGAGCGCCCCGTTTCAACACCTAACGCGGGTGGGGGTTCCACGAGTTTGGAGATGCCCAACAGCCAACTTGAACATCAAGTCTGCGCGGGTATGACTGGAATCAAGTCAGTGAGGGTGCTGGAAACCGAGCACTGGCAAAATGACTGAGTCTCAAAGCAAGTTGAATCCAGATGAATTCACCGAGTTTCACATGGGACCAGTCTTGACGCAGGCGAGGGGCCTCGATTGGAACTCGAATTGTTTCTGCCTGTCTCTCAAGCTGGAGAGGAAGCTGTTTCAAAACTTTGATTTGTTTAGATGGGGGGGTGGCTTCTACACCAAAAATGCAAGTTTGAAAAAGGCAGCAACCACCCCTCACAAATGATTCTTCCAGCGCAGTACCTCCAGCATCCATCCCGAACATACCTGGGACTGTTGGGGCACACATGTCATGGTAACCCCCGATGTCTCCTGGGCTACATGGGCCCAATAAGCGCGATGCACTTCAATACCAGAATCAGTCATGATCACAAGACAAAAGGAAATGCAACTAGTTAACCTCTTATACTTAGTTCGGCATGCTGATTTGGGAATGGAACCTCCACGACGAGGTGTTTTAAGAGTCCCTCCTGATCAGCAAGGCACCTCTGCTGAGAAGGAACCTCGACAAACAGGCAATGCAAGCCCTCTGGTTTCGGGAATAAACTGTTGAGCCCGGAAAAAGCCTGGCTGCATAGGAATTCCACCTATCACAGGGAATCCCATGTCCCCAAGCATGCAGTCAACCATGAGGGTCGCTTTCGCAGTGAGCCTCGCAAAGGGAAAAGGTATTGATCAACGATCGAGCCCAAGCTTTATACTTACTTGGAGGGATCTTCGTGGGTTTTCGGCACTTGAAAAGCATACCCAGATTCCGGGTCAGCATTATGCTTCCTCAAATGGGTACCTTACAAAAAAAAATAGGGGCCCGAAAATGATGGGCATCACCAAATTCGTTAATTCGGTGATTCCAACTCTTAAACCTCACGGCCAGTCCCTCCACGTGTCTGGGTGGCTGGGCATGGTGGAGCACACGTTGCCGATGAAGTGTGTGGCCCAGGCCGCGATCTGGGAAGGAGTTGGGTTGAAAACCGCGAACGTGGTTTTCTTGGGTGAATGGGTGCCAGCTGTCCGTGAATTCTGGGGTTGTCTGGCGGATGGGGAAACTTCCAAAATGTGTGATTCATGCGCGATCCGTGTGAAATAGCTACCCGATTCCTGCTCATGCGCTATCCGACCCCAAAACCAGCTGGTCGTAAATACGGAAAAGGGATTACCTAACTGGTACCGGGCTATTCAACAAAGGGGCTGGACAAATCCGCAAACCGGCGATCAGTGAGCACACCTCAAAAGTGCACTCCGGAAAGGAGCCTGCGGGAGTCCATTTCTCGGTCGTGCTAGTGTACTTTATTGTTTTTGGGATATGGCTGTGGCTCAAAAAACCGGTACCCAAACGGAACACTGGTAAGTGGAAACATGGACCAAAACCCGCGTAACCCCATCCTGTATAACTTTGAGCCACAGCCATATGTGCAAGTTGCAATCTTTTCTGCATTTCATTTCCGGGCTATGGAAGTAAACAACTTCGAGAGCAAGCTAGTTGTGTATGCATGTTGGACACATGTTGGCACGGTACAATGTCAGCAGCGCCAGAGCCAAATATGCAAACCAAACCAACACAGAACTACACACATACAAAAGGCACGCCAAAAATGCAGCATGCATTTTGCGTGCCTTTTGCAACACGAGGGCACTATTGTGCTACGGTGGATGCTCGAAATATTGCAAGTAAGGGAACAAGGTAACCCTCTGATTTACCGCAATTTGCCACGGTTTTGTGGTATACGGTTGGTTTACTTGCACCATTTAGGGCATCCACCGTACAGCAGTGTTTCCTACATTGCTGCTGGGTCGATCCCGTGCCTGCTGGCAGGAAGTGGCTTTTTGGGGCCCCGGCGATCGCATCCACCAAGACGGACCGCAGGGCCTCCACACACTCCTGCCGGTTCTTTTTGCGCGGAGCTTCCCATCCACGAAGAGCACTGGGAAGGCATTGGGCCACAGGGGTCACCATACCGCCGCGTTCAAGCAGCTCGAATTTTGTGCAAGTGAGACTCAAACTGGCTCAGAAGGGAACAAGAGGAACATCTGCAGGTGTCTTCAGCATGCTTTGCCGGAAGCCAACCAACGCAGGACAAATGCGCCACTACAGGGCAACCGGACCAAGACCCTTTTTTTAACTTCTAAGACAAACGTACGTTCCGCCAGTCGGTGGCTATGCCCCCTGTGCCAAAAGCTGAAGTTGTTGTGGTTACTGGGAAACAACCAAACATGTCCCCAAACAAACATGTCCCCAAAAAAAATCAAGCCAAAGATCAAACACAGCAGCCAAGTTTGGGAAGCCGCCCACTCAACAGTCCTGGGCCCCGGACCCTAAGATCCAAAACTTGGGAGCCCGAGGCGATTGGGAGGCAAAGGTCCAGTAAAGCTTCCTGACACATACCCCTGAAAGTGTCCCATTCCCTATATTTCCCCACCGGGATGGTTTTTCGGCCGTCCCAATCAACCCGACTCTTTTGGACCCCCGAAAACCTGAGTGCTGGAGCCTGTGAAGTGAAGCCATCTGGAAGCCCCGAACAGAACATGTATGAAACCCTGATGGAACATGGAATCAGAAGAATTGTCTGATGGTTGCTTCAGGCAGGTATCAGGGAACCTCAAAGACGCCAAAGAAATATCCTTTGTCGCCTTAGCCTTGACAAGGCTTGACCGCTTCACCCTTTCAAGGGAGGGCGGGGGTCTCTCTAGCACTCCGCACCTGGCGCTGTTCTGGGCTGCTGCAAAAATGAAGTGTTCGCCAATCCCAAACCCTACTCCCTACTGGGAAATCGACCCAAAACTCACACAAAGGGGCCCCCTTTTTGTGACCCAAAGATGGCCCCCGTGGCTCTGCGCGCCAATTCCCCGGGCGAACTTCCAACTTCCGCCTCCACGGTGACCGCGGCATCCTCAAGGTTCGGAAGGCACCGTTTGATCCAAGGGTGCGCAGGAACTTTCAGGATCCCTAGGTGATGTAACCACTCTCTAGCCAAAGTATAAGAAATGTACTTGAGTACATATCTCTCTATATATATATATATATAATATGTGCGTACATAGATAAATATCACAAACACACACAATCCAACGTATAGTGATTGACTATGTATATAGACACATGTTTATGTTGGATATATATATATATATATATACACATGGAAGTCATATAGAGCTTAAAAATAACAGTTGTGAACCCCTGTGTGCACATATTGTGCTTATGATATATGTGCTTGTGTGTTCCTTTGGGTAAACTAGTAGCCGCAACCCTATACCACAATCTGCATCCTTACCATATAGGTTTGAGCTAGCATGTCCTTTTTGCCACCCACTTTCAATCTAGCCAAGTAAACAACACACAGACGTGTATATAATATATGCATTGTGTACGCATATATATACATATATGTCTGTGTCAATCTGCACATGTCTTGTTTTGGAGGGCCACGAAGGTCCAAGGAACCGGGCTCTGATTTCAGAACTCGACGATGGCAAGGGGGGTCTTTGATGCAGAGAAGCGGAACACTTGTGGATCTGGACATTCTCAACCGCTGTGACACAACTGGGACGTGTTTTCAATTTAGGACCTTTCGGTGTACTCCATTGGCATGGGCACTTGTGTTCCCCAACCACTTTTGAGGGCTCCCTACCAAATTTCACAGCGGCATCTGTGCAAGCTTCCAAAGAGTATGTGGGACGGACTTGTCATGCACTTTTCCCAGAAACAGTGTGCTTTGTGATTTGGCTGCCTTCAGTCATTGGGGGATGCCAAGCTGCTTCCAACCCTGAAGCAAACTGCAACAGCATTTTGACCCTTCCATACATGAATAGAACACAAAAAGCCAAGCATGAACAAAACAAGCATACAAAGCAGCATGGTTATGAGTAGTAACCTTTTGTGTTGCACCAAAGTGGGCACCCCTGTGACTCCGGTGTCACTTCAAAGGGGATTCCATTTGGCATCACAGGAAGCGAGCCTAAAACCCCTTGCAGAATTTCAAGGCGATGGGGGATTCATACAGGTGATTTTCTTTTAGGGCCCCCCCCCCTCCCCGTCCGCAAAAGGACAAAGTTGTTTTCCTCTTCGTTGTCCTATAAACTATAAACTGCCAAACAAAGGGGTACCCTTAAAAAGACAAGCCCGTACCCATATGTCCTTAGGTGCCCTGTAGAACCTTTTTGCGGGCCCTTCGAGACACCCCGACCCAAAAAGCTTCTAATCCTTGCCACTAAAGTCGTAGGGTCAGGAACTCAGAGAGCGGTCAAAACGACTTTCCCGAAAAGACAATTCGGGCTCGGCCCCTCTAGAGCTGTTTCTCAGAAAAGCAGCCAACTCACAAAGTTTTGACCAAACCTCATGTCAGTTGCCAAAAGGCCTGGAACTCAAAGGTTAGCTGGGGGGTGGTCACGACTAAATATGGACCAAACTCGGAAATGTCAGGACACCCAGTCTTGGGTGGGTTTCTAGGCCGGCCTCCCGCGTCAAAAGGGCGAAGCCGCAGAACTGGTTGACTGGGCTGCCCACGTAGTGCGCGGGCCGGTAGCGGTTGGCCCGGGGACCCGGGAAGCCTCCCATATACCTCGGATCGGCCGTTTGGTTTTCGTGAAAACCCAGGGGACCAAATCGGTTCAGGTAACCCTTCGTTTTGGAATTGAAACGGACATGGGAAACCCTCCGAGGAACCATTAACTATACATCACACGGTTCGGCGCGTCTTGTTTGTACAATTGTTACCTTGGAAGGAAAACCGAAAATCGTTTTCGGGGTACCCCTATTTTGAAACACACACACACACATGATGGTGGGGATTCACCTTTGGAGATTTCCTATCAAATCTCATAGCCTCAGGTACCGCACCCCAGACCTCCCACCAACAATGTTGACCCCAGACCCACCAAATGCGTTGGTTATGGTGTTATTAACCTCCTAGGCAACTTTTACTTGGTTTACAACGCTTCTTATCACCAAACATAGGCAAATACGCAACGTGGACACTCGTTTCTGCGCGGGGTTCCATGTGTTTCCCTTGAAACCAACACCCAAAATAAGAGGGGGGGGTAGCGTCAGGAAATACACTCCCAAATGTGTTGACCCCGGATCGTCGTCTCACCGTGCAGATTTCGCTCGGGGCACAGTGATCCGGATTCCTCCTATGGGTCGTCGGAGAGGCAACCAGGTGGTACCCGGGTTCCCATTCGGGTGGGCGTCCCATTTAGAGGGAATCCTTTACTTTCAGGGAACAAAACGCTTTTTGTCTGCATGGTTGATTAATCTCAACTATTTAAAACAAGCTGTCTGTCAATGGCCAGTGCCCTCCCTGAGAAATGGGACCGGCCGAAATTTTGACAGGCAACTAGCCGCAAAGCGTATGGTAGCAATCTGGAGCCTAGCCACCCAACCACTCCCCCAGCACCTTTCCTGGCACAATAACAACCTCGTGCTAGCCGCCAAGAAATCTTCCAAGGACACTGCTCGGGCGAAGCAACTTCCAGTGTGCAGCGAGATTCGTCAGGGCTTGCTCGTACTTTCTTTCAGCTTCTTTATTCTGCGCCAGTCTTCCTCTCCTGGCCTACTTTGCAAAAAAAGTGTTTGAGATTCTGATCATATTATGTCTACCCTAAAATACAACTAGTTGTGGGATTGGAGACCCCAACTGTGGTCGAGTGGACTCTGCTCTCAATCATACCAAAAGAGGCCCATGTCGCTCGTTCAGAGCGCGAGCATCAGCTGAAACAAGTGGCAAACTTGTCGTGGCAAAAGTTATCCTAGCACACGTGAAACCGGTGACCAAAGTCCCGCCTTCTGCAGTTTGCTGCTCCCAATGGCACGCAAAACAAAACAAAAACGATGAACCGGTATCACCTTTCAGGTCTAGTAAGTTAGTGGTACCCGTTTAGAGTAAGGAATACCCAAATGTGAGTTTACGCAAAGGGGCACCAAAAGTGGAGACCCGGGTAGACACGTGTTGACCTTTTTCAAGAGCCCCCTACTCGTAAAATGCGCGCGTGCCCTCGATTTTGAACGGAGGGCGGTTGGCGGATCGTGCTTGGCAAGCCCAACAGCTCAGACTTGCCGGGAGGGTTCTTGGGGGGCCATGAAGAAATGGCGCAATATGGCTGGCTGTGGCTCAAAAAACCGGCACCAAAATGGAACCCTGGTAAGTGGGAACATGGAGACAAAAAACCTGCGCAACCCCTCCTGTTGAATTTTGAGCCACACCCATATTGCCCTTTTGCCCAGCGTAATGGAATTGTTTGGCACCAAACAGGGTTCCCTTCCTTTTCCCCGGGCAAACTGTTGAGTCTGTAGGGGTGGATCCGACCAGCTGGCTTTGAATCCTTGCCGCCGAAAGCGTCTGATTCGATCCCACTAAATGTAGGGGCGAGGTACCTGGTCAATAAAGGGACTTTGTCGCATTCGGGGTCAAAACTAAACCACCTGGATATGCAGGTTTGAGTCCTGGGTTCCATTTACCTACCCTGGTAACCCATTTTGGGGTTACCCCATTTTTGACCACCACAGCCCCATGCGCCAAAAAAGTAAAGGCACCCAGGCAGCCCAGAGCCCAAGCCGTGAAGCCGAGGCCCTGGCTGCGCCAGCAGACCTTCGTCCGCCTCGTTGCTGGCCATCCAGGTGTGCCTGCGACCGAAGGGCGCAGCGTGCTGGACTTCTCCCAGGAACCCATTCACTGGGCTGTCTTCAGATCCCCCGCTGAAAGTGACTAACTTTTAGTGGCTTAAATGGAAATCCCCACTAAACAGGAAAAGGCTAAAACGCGGAGGGAATGGCTGGGAACCACCAAGTTCAGAATTCATCCCTTGTGGGGGTGTCACATTTAAGATTTAAGATCCGGATCTTGTGTGTTTGCCACCATCCCTTCAGTTTGACTCGGGAGTGTCACATTGAAGATCCGGATCATGTTCGTTTTGGCGCACCGATTCACCAGGTTGATCAGCTTGGGTCGGCGGCACCTCACAGTCTAGCCTATTTCAAACCTTGGGAACTGGTGCCCGGAGGTTTATGGGCAGAGTTTGATTTCAATGGTTCGCAAAAAGCGTGGCATCGTCCGTACGAGATCCCTCTGTTTGTCCTTGGTGAAACTGAATGTTTCTTGTGGCGCTAAGGTTTGATCATCTGTGCTTGCTTTTCCAGGGCAAGTATCCGTTCTTGTCGGTTTCTGCAAGGGAAACACACAAAAGGATAACCATCAAGACCCGCAAAAAAAAGGGCGAACGTCTCCCACCCCTCCCACCCCCTACCTCCCTCCCCCTACCCACCCCCACCCACCGGGCTTCCCAGCGTGGGCCAAAAGCCAAAGAAGGTCCTGCGAGCATCGCCACTGACTCCGTCGGCTCTCCGCTGGCTCTCATCGCGTCACCATGGGACCATGGGCACCCAACCGCTGGTTTTTCCGGGTTCCACAACGACGCCCTGCTGGGAAAATATATGTGTTTGTGGTCTTTCTGCCCCAACTCCGGGCTTCCCTGACAAAAAGTTCCCTGTGTTTATGTGGGCATGTTCTTGTGAAGGGCACCAATCCAAGCGTTCAAGAGAAACCAAAACAAAAAGATCTCTGAAACAAACCTATGTATTGGGCTTCAGCTTTGGCCTCCGTTCTCCAATTGTGGCTCGGGATTGGTATGAAGTCAAAAGAGCCACAATCAACTGTAACGTGGTCAGGGCCGAAAGACTTCTGAAAGTGGATATGGGTGTATGATGTTTCGTATTTGCCTTGTGGTTTTCCCTAAAAAAAACACCAAAAGGGGCACCCTCAAAAATAGACACACCCAACATACCCGTATCTGTGTCTTGCAGGGGCTGGCGATGGCGCCGCTCGTGCATCTCGCATGTAGATGCGGTGCCCCGGCAAGCTGATGCGAAAAGCACAGACATCGTTAGCTTCTGACAAGGGAAATGTGGTTGCGAGCACCCGCCGTGGGGTTAGTTTCCCAGACAAGATGGCATTCTGGTGAGCGTGATTCACGTCATCCACCTCATGACCGTAATGAGTACCAATATGAACTTGCGCGCACAATATGCCAAAAGGTAGGGTCTCTCTCCTTGCGGTGGAGAAGTGAACAAGTGAACCCCCGAATTTGCCCTAGTTGTTCCATGGGTTTTGTGGTCGGATGCGGTTGGTGCGGTTTTTTGTGGTTGGATGTGGTTGGTTCACTTGCAATAGGTTTTGTGTATCCGGCGCCCAAAAAACAACCAAACTCAGCCAGCGCAAACGGTCCTCGCCAGGGTCCAGGAGGCGATGAAGGAGAAGGTCTCCGGCTCCAAGTTGCACAAGGACTCCTCGTTGGCCCCGGTTGCTATCGGGCTACCACCGCGATATTTTGAAGCGAGGAGGTGTGGCTTTGGGTTTTCTTCTTGAGCCTAACTTCGTTTTTAATTTTCCGTTTTTGTTTTCCTTGGTACTTGGTAATAACTTCTGGTGTTGTTGAGATTTGATCTTGGCATGTTGGAAGATTATGGCACAAGTTTAGAGATTCAAGGGTGGCTTTGGGTGCGAAACAGGGCGGAGCTTAAGCGGTACGCTATAACGCTGCGCCAAGCCCCCCCGAACAAGCACAAGCTGGAAAATCCAGTTCTAAAGATCTAAGGGGCCTTTAGGGTCTCAGACTTGCCATGGCTAATGCCGGTGCAAAACCTCTACAAACATGTCTTGTTCAGCTTCCCTCGAAAAAAGGCGGTGATTGGTGGCATATCCCCGGGGTCCACACCTCCAAACCATGTTGATTGGGGTGGTGAAAAACCAACCCTTTTTGAGAGCCTCGTTCCGCCGCAGCCTTTGGAAGGAGTACCAACAAGGGCCCCTACCTGGGCCCAGCTGTGGATACCACCAATTCTTGCACTCTGTTCGCACGCTTGCACCACTGCGGAACTGACAACAATATGGACCACCTCAATCAGAGACTAATCAGAGAGGCGATTTATCAATCTGAAACTCCAAGAATTGAGCAGCCCCAGCTTCGTGCTCCCTTTGGGAATGCCCACATTGTCACACATTGAGCGCGCCGCTGAAGTAGAGTGTGTCTCTTGGAACTGGTTGGCCTCATGCTCGTTGAGCAATGAAGTCACATCCTCATACTCGATCGGGGTTTTGCCTATGGGCATTGAGCCTTCCTGTTTCAAAATGCGTCACTCAAACTTTCCCTTGCGGACTCGTTTCTCGTTGTCTGCAGCCAATGTGTATTCTGCTTCACTATCCGCATCAACCTCCTTGTTTTCACCCTTTCCTAGGTTCTCCTACGAAGTCTTTCTGTTTGGCAGTCCAAATACAGGGTCACAAGGTTTGACATTAAACAAGGCCAACCATCAAGGGCGGGCCAGATCCCTTTTTTTGCCGCGCGCATCCCAGATTCATCTGGCAGAACGTATTTCCATGACGTGCCTTGCTTGCACTGATTCAAAAGGAATTTGCTCTCACCTGCGTCTTCAAACAAGTCAGTAACTCCACCCGCTCAGCGTCAATCAGTTGCAGGAAGGGCCAGCATTAATTGCTGCTTGTGCGACGAGGCAGTCCCGGAATGCCGAGAGGCAAAGACATTGAGTTGTTTGTGTCGCTCTGGAGTTTGTCACCAGGACGAAGTCAGGAGGCGGCGGGAGTTGAGGCTTGTTCTGGCTGACAGCGCAAAGCTGTGTCTTGGCTTCCACGTAGATGCAGAACTACGCTTGGAGACACCCGAGAATCTCCCAAAAGCGGGGGGTCGTGCCTGCATTTGCACGCTTGTCAGGTCACGTGGACCTTTGCCTGGCGCCCCAAACACAAGCGTGGGTTTGAAAGCCATTTGAACAGAGCAGAAATCTTTTGAGTTCTGCCGGCTCTGGGGCGCCGGGCGCCATGGGCGGGGGGCGCCCCGGGGCGGCGGGCGCCTGGGGCGCCGGGTGCCCGGGGCGCCGGGTGCCCGGGGCGCCGGGCGCCCGGGGCGCCGGGCGCCTGCCTCCACCTTAGCATCCAACAAGCTGAAAGAAGCCTTGCCAAACGAAATGTCACTTCGCAACAAGTGTTTCCCGTGAAGTGATGTCAAGCAGGACCTGGCAGAATAGGGGGACGGTAGGTGTCCCGTGGCAATTGCGACGCAGCTCGCTTTGCTTTCAGGGAAGTTGTGGTTTGGACGCTGTTTTCCTGTGGTTCTCCTTCGTTGTTTTCGGAAACGGCGCAGGCCATTTCTCAAGTGTCAGTGCTTTAGAGCTTCCGGCTCATTCTGCAGACATGTCCCTCTGCTTGCTTTAACGTCGTACAAGCGCAGCGAGTGTGGTTTGTTTGCTTGTAGGATTTTGTGTCACAAGTGAGGCAAAGGGCAGCGCAGCTGGAGATACATTCACTTGCAGACCAGCTTGGGCGTGAACCCCAGTCAATTCAAACTGTGTTGCACGATTACGAAAAGTTTTGCCTGGTCCGCCGGTGCGCGGCCACATCGGAGGCGTGTAGCGCCTTCGCTCCCCGTGGCTTGAGTCGCGGAGTTGCAGCAGAAAATGCGAGACGCTCGCGCCACACTCCGTTTTGTTGCGATTGGCAACGCACCTCTGGTTCTCAGAAACAACCGGCGCAAAGAGAAACAGCCACAGCGCAGGCGCGGCCACCTGGCGGCTCCTTTGCTTTTTTTCGGACAATCGAGGGTCTCTTGCAAGGGACCCCCAAAAAACCAGTGTAGGGCCTACACTGGTTTTTTGGGGGTCCCCTGCCAAGGGACCTACAGCTGATCTGGGCGTCTTTTGCAACTTGAAATCATGTGGGGGTCCCTTTCAGGGGACACCCAAAAAACCAGTGTAGGCCCTACACTGGTTTTTTGGGGGTCCCCCAGAAGGGACCCCGTTTGACCAAAAAAATCGCAGATTGCTGTGATAACCTCCCCCCCCCACACGTGGTTAACCCAGGCTTCCCGTCTGCCTGTCAGAGATCTGCGCACTACGGCACCACCAACTTGACCGGACCCTCCCTTGTGAGCAGCCTCAAGCTGGACACAAGTGGCAGGCCACTGCTTGCAAACGGAAAGTCCACGACTTTGGCTGCGCAAGCTTGGCCAGCGAAGTCGAAGACAAGACAGCGGTCACTGCTGAGTTACGGGTTCACTTGCACAAGGGCATTCCTCTACTTGTGATGGGTATGGGAGCACAGACAGGTTAGTGATTCAAGTCAAACTTGGTGCAGAAGATCCAGTTTCTCGTGTGGCTGAGCGCCCGCGCGAGTATAGGTGGCTTTGCTCTCGCCCGCCCCCTCTCGCCCAACCCCCACTTCTGACACACGTTTACACACGCGCCCGCCTGTTGTGTTCAATGCGCGGTCTTCCTCCAGATCCATACGCCTTATCCCACCCCACAGACAGCAGTTTGCATGTGCACCTAGGCGACACAGTACGGTGGCTTTTTGCCTTGTTTCTTCCTTGCCAGGCGAGACCGATCCGCGCCTATGGTGAGGCCCTTCGCGCAGCCAACGCGGGCACTGCTGCCGGCCTACCACCGCCGCTTGCCCAAACCTGGCCATTGCGGCGACAGCCTGCAATACGCCGATCATTTTGCAAAGCCATGCTCAAAGTGCGAGAATGACAAATGGCGCGGAGCTAACTTGACAACCCGCCATCTTGCCAGCTGCGCCGGGGAAGAGGCCAAGTCTTCGAACCTCTTTTTGGCGCCTCGTGTGCCTGGAGGGCAAACAAAAAAAACCAATGCTACGGCTGCTTTCGTCACAAGCAAACAGATGTTGCTTGGCTGTGACTATGTCTCGCCGTGTGGTTTAGCATGCCTTCCATGATCAACGTGCGCACCCTCGGTGGTTGGATCCTGCAGCGCTTTGCTCAGCCGCTATTGTTCGGATGCGGCCACGCAGTCTCCAGGTTGGAGGCATGCTTGGCGCGCGTGTCGAGACAGAGCTACCCATGTCTACATTCCAGGAGATGCGCTGCTTTTTCGGGGGCATTGCGGGACTTGCCAGTAAGAAGGTCATTGCGAGAGTAAGCCATAGTGCTTGGCCACGAATACGCGGGTTGCAATCCTGAAGCCCTCCAACTAGGCAACGTAGTGCTGGAAAGTATGCCAACGCGGCCTCGTGGCAAGAGACTGGATGTCTATGTTGTTGAGACGGAATAAGGTCTAAACAAGTGCGAGAAAGACATAATCCGGGCACTGATTCTTCGGCCTTGATTCCTTTATGTAAAATGTCAAATCTTGTGACCCTGAAATATGCTTGGATAACTTGGCTGCACTACCCAAGTGCCTCTGTTCCAAGTTAATCTTCCGCAAATGTTCCTTGTGTTTGCCGTCTTCTACCTTCTTAGCAACTGTGCCCTTCCTTGTTTGTTACAGGTGGATTCGCTATCCAAAACAAACCCTAACCTAGAACCAGTGACCCGAAATGGAGAAGAAAGAACACGAGGACTCCTTCATCCAGTCTGCAGAAGGTAGAGACAGAGTGAACCCCCCCTAAAAATGGTAACCCAAAGGAAAACGGGGCAAGGATGAGTCTGAACACCTGGGAGCAAAGAGAACATGGAACACCCGATCGACACCGGGGGCACTTTGCAATCGACCCGTAAAAGGGTTCCGCGCCCTTTGAGTAGTCGGCTTAAAACCCCCTTTCAGCAAGAAT
>CAUJNA010003584.1:240383-262883 GCA_963377175.1 Effrenium voratum
TAAACCTCCGGTTGATGAAAGGTGGGGTGTCCCCTGCTTGTGGGAATCCTTCACTTTCGCAGGCGACACTCCCGTACTGAGGTGGGTTCATCAATCTAGGGTTCCCGTTGTCCACAACTTGGGTAGATTCGCAAGAGACGGTTTCTTTTTGAGACATAGTGCGGATATCCCATTGAAGGGGTTTTAGTAGCCCTCCATTTCCAGGTTTCGGATCCTCTTTTCAACATGCCTTTTTCAGGGCCCGGATGCGGGTAGGGAAATTTCGGAGCACTTCTTTGGTGCCATATTTTGGGATGACCTCAAAAGGATCTCCCTGGTCGCATGACCCCTTAAAAGAAAGTTCCCCTAGGTCTCTCTGCACCTCAGTTGTCCCCTTTGGACCCAGGAATACAAAACTCACCTTTTGGGGCCATGACTAAAAATCGACCAGGGAAAACCAGAAGTTCACCTGGTCGCTTAGGAATACAAGGTAAACCTTTCGGGGCCATGAAAAATCGAACAAACAAATCCAAAAAAAATCCACAGGTCGATTTGCTTTGGGCAAGGACCGCGACCCAAAACCTGCGACCCAACGTGTGGTGACCCGAGTTCGGAGGCCTTCCAGCAGCCCGGCTTGCAGGGCCACACGCCGCGCGTGCCTGAGCCCGGGAACTTAGGGCTGGGGCCTTCGGTGTCTGATAACCCGTCTCACCTGCAAGGTGGGGGAGGCAATAATATATATATATATATATATAATATAAAAAAAAAAAAAAAACGGGTAGTAAACCTTGGGATTGCTCTGGGTTGATTTGACTTTGGGGTTCTCTGAAACCCTACAAGCTAGCGCAACCCTGCAAACAACCCATTTGACAAGCGAAATCGATAGGCCAACCTCGTGGGACCCGGCCTTTGAATCCACCCCAAACCCGTTTTTCAGTTGCCATAGTTGCCCATAGGCACAAGGGAGGCAAAAAATCGGCCGGTGCTTGGACAACGAACGGGCTCCTCTTGGGCCATTGGACCATTCGAGTTCGGGATGTCGAATATTTCCCTCACAGCCTGAGCAACAATCAACCTTTCAAAACGGCAGTCAACCGCATCAAGACTCATGACACACCGTGCACGTCTTACACGTCTCACACGAAACTCACTGTACAGTCATAGCGATTCGGGGTGTCTGGAGTTCTGTGCGCAAGCGGTGAGTTTTTCAATGGTCTTTCAGGGGTCCAGCTGTGTGTCGTTCGTGTGGGCTTCGGGGCGCTGAGTGCACCAGAAGTCGGAAGGAGCCGCAGGCTCGAAAGTACAAGTTGTTTTGTTTCCTTTCCACTCACGAACCAAGAAAGGAACACCTGCAACCATCCATGGAATCTAATTTGGGGATGCGGGTTCATTCTCACTCGCGGACAAGCCTTCGGACGGGGCGGGTCTTCTTTGAGGGTACTACAAGAAGGACATAAACCATGCGCGAAACCAAAAAAACGTCATGATCATGGGAGCAAACATGATTCAGCCCCGTTTAGGGGTTTGTGTTGGAGGAAAACCCAACAGGACACTGCTGAGTCCCCTCTTGGAGTAACTTTCAGCACCCTCTTACCTACATGATTGGAGACCACTAAATGATAGCAGTCTTCCTAAACCATCCGGCGCATTTTTCCATGTTGGTGAAAGGAGCTAAAGCTCCATAAAATCAACAAAAGCAGGATTGAGCGCCAGCAGGGAGACCAACAAACAACCCACAACCAGCCAACCAAAACTGGACACCAACAACAACGCGCAGGAACTCCAAAATTTGCCGCCTGTGTCACCCCGTCTCACCCGAAGCCAAAGCCAAACTTCGGGTCGATTGGGTCCCCCGGCGCCAGAGTGGCGTTGCTGGGAAGGAAGCAGGTCTGCAAAGGCCGTTTTGTTTCCGCTTCGGGGTCCGGACCAAACTGCGAAACCCGCTCAAGGGGTAGTCGTCCTTTTAGGAGAAATAGATGGCCCTGGTAGATGATTGTAAACCACCACGTAAACCAGGGCCATCTATTCTCGACAAAAACAACTAAAAAGGACACCTTTGGCTCAAGTGGTCTTTCCGAGAAAGGGAGGGAGAACAAATGGCTGTGGCTCAACACCAATGGGATCCTATTTTGGGGTAGGTGCACCACCCATTGTACTCTAGTGGACATTGGGATGTTCACTGGGGGCTAACCGGGGTTTTGACCCATGGCCAGATCTCTCTCGGTTGATTTCGAAGCGATATGTTTTTGCCATGCCACTGGGCAACTGGCCGGAGATGGGCGAAACACATGTTCGCCATGCTCCAACTGAAGCTAGCCTTCGTGGTCCAAACAAAACAGACAGTGGATTGATCTCCTTTGGTTTCCTCCGATCTGTTTGCTGCACGGTTTTCCTCGCTGTTTGGTGCCGGCGTCAGTTTGTTGCTCTGCCAATGTTCTGGCCTCTCGGGTCAATTGGGAGCCTTTGTGGCGTCAGCTTTAAGAGGTTCGGAGCAAACCCTAGGCGGCCTTAGCTACAGTGGCCCTTGTTCCACAGGTTTGCGGGACTAACAAGGGGTCAACTGCGGGGTACAAACCCCAAGCTGCAAGCCATTGGTTTGACCTTTCGCCGTATTTGGTTTGTGCAAAGAACCGTCGTCCATGTTTCCCAATGCATGGCCCCATTCTAAAACTTGTTTCATAACCATTGGTGTGACCATTTCTGGCATGTAAGACCTGCGACACTTGGAAATAAACTCCTTACCATGTAGCCGGCGTGCCTCTAATGCCTCCAAGCTATCTGGGCAAATCACCTCGTACTTTGGCTTTCTCGTGGCTAGTGGTCCCTTGGTAGTGATTTGGGTGGTGGTGGAGACTGTCTGAGCAAATCAAGGCGATTTATCCTGAATGAAGAAATCACTGAGGGACCTTCATCATGTTTTACCCTCAATCGGTGAGCTCGCTATTCGTGCAGAAACTGTTCACCGCCCGCAGGCTCACGACCCCTGCAATGCACACCCAGGAGGCTCCAACGGAGACCCCAGCCCTTCAAGGATTTGGTTGGAGACCGGATCGGTTGCAAGAGGTGGTGGGAATGTGACCCACCCATCCCTCTATCAAGCGGGTCTGTTTGTTTGACCAGCATTGGGAACCTGGCACGGAGTATGTTTCAAAGTAATCTTCCCCCGAGAGGACAAATGAGCGTGTCGTTTTTTGAGCACGCCCTTTTTAGGCAGGTTCTAAAGACAATCAAAGGAAAAACCACCAGTTTGGGGGTACCCCTATATTAAGACACACCCCAATCATGGCCTGCACCGAAGATCCTGACTTTGTGCTCAAGTTTGTTTGGCCTATTGACCCTCACAAACAGAGTATGCCTCACGTAAAAGTCCCAGCAAGATGGGGCCGCAACTTGCCCAAGTTCACAAAGCAAAGTTTCGCAAGGGCAAATGCCTTCACCGAGCTTCGGACTCCTTTGTCAGCTGGATCATTCTTCCCAAAGACCCTCCAGCCCTTTACCCTTAGCTTTTTCATGGCCCTTTAGGCTTTGAAAGCCTTACCGACCCATGATTGTAGAAAGGGGCCACACAAATCAAGGATATGTTCAAAAAAGCCAATGGAATCTCTTTGGGACCCTAGCAGCCCCAGCTCCACGACACCCTCACGCCCTCAGGGTTGGGTTTGAGTGGGGCTTACGGCCACAGCTCCTGTTGGTGAGCTGCGTGAAAACAACTCCTTCGTGCCAATCGTTTCAGAAGCCGTGTGGTCAAAAGTCCCGGTGTCCATGGGCGCTGCCAAACCCAAGTTGTTTGGCTTGTGTTTTGACCATGGCACAGACAAATACGAATCGCAGGGCCTTCCAAGTTCTCGTTTGCCGGGCACACTTTGCAGGATTTCATGTGCGCAGGGGTCGCTCAAACAGACGACCTGAACCAATTCCTGCTTCCTAAAGTCTTGTCAGGACTCCGGGAAGCATCCACAGTTGATGTACTGTACCCTATGACCCTATCCCAAACTTTACCCAGACCGGTGGCAATGGGAGAAAAAGGGAACTCTTTTGCTGGTTGATTTTAGAGAAACCCCTCCAAAAACGCGGGAGGGCACCACCGAAGGTCTGAGATGGGTGGGAATGCCCTCGACGCAAGTAGCCTCATTTACCGCTGCCCTTTTCAACCCCCGTTTTGGAGTGCTGCTACCCTGCGCGAAGCGTAGCATTGTTTTTAACACGACTTGTGGGGTGTAATTGAATGTACTGGCCGAGTGGCCATACACAAGAAAACATGAGGCGATATATGAAGAAAACCAGACCTGAATCCAGCCACCCCATCATGTTCAGGGAGGAGCGTGGGCATCCCCTAGCCTTCCCACAAGCGGAAATGCAACCAACAATCATTGGTTGCAGGCTCAGCCCCAGTTCTCCAAATGGCTGTGGGTCAAAAATGGGTAGCCAAAATGGAACCCTGGTAAATGGAACCAACGACTAAAACCTGCGGGCCCCGGGTGGTTTAATTTTGACCCATACCCAAATCATATTCAACGCAGTACTCCGACCACGCGTGCACCCTCGCCCGACGCCCCAAACCCTCCCCATCGCCGCAACGTCCGCCATGGAGATGTTCTTTGCGATGAGGCCGTGGCTACGTAGTGTGCGAGCCTGCCGCCAAGTCCGCGGCCTGTTCTTGTTGTCGCCGTCGCGGTTGTTGTTGCTGTTGATGTTGCTGTTGCGGTTGCGGTTGCTGTTGCTGTTGTTGCTGCTGCTGCTGCTGCTGCTGCTGCTGCTGCTGTCGTCGTTGCTTTGGCCGTGGTTGTCGTTTTGGTGGTCACTGTTGGTTGTTGCTCGCTCTCTCTCTCTCTCTCTCTCTCTCTCTCTCTCTCTCTGGTACCACTGAAGTGGGCATTCCCTCTCCCCCACAGCGACAAGACGAAATGGCGAATTTCACCCCCCACATAATACCTCTTACTGCCCAAATGTTGTCGTTGCTCAATTGGACCCTCAGGTCAAGACACAGCGAGTCTCAACTGGGTAACGGAGAGGGGAAATTGTTGGTCTATAGCCAAGTCATTCCCCCCTCATCATGCTGGTTTCCAGTATGAGGGAATGATCCAACCGCTGGCTTCATTTGAGAACATCAGGTTCCTTCCCCATCCCTTGAAAATCACTCTCAAACCATCCCTGCCTTCGGTTCTAGTCCCTCAGTCCCAAAAGCTTCCCTATGCCAACCAGTCCCTTGGTTCCTTAAACCCAAAGCCTCTGGTCCCCATGGATTTGGACCCATAAGCCCAAGTACATATGGATTATTCTGATTTACAGCGAGAAGCCATTGCCTGGTAACTGGAGACTATTCACCACTAAGCATTCAGGACCATTAACCCTAAGGTTCCAAACGCCATTGAAAACCATGTTCTTTGCCAGAGGAGTTGACTGGGTCCTTGTCATTTGTTTAACAGGGATCCTTACATTATACACAGTGCCTCTGTATTTTGGTGGAAAAAGCCATGTTTCAAAATGGGCAAAATGGAGATCTTTTAAGGAGCCCTGTTTAATCGGGGCTGAACCCGTGGGTTAAGGGTCATCACCTTCCCTCTGGATCCCCTGTAATATCTGAAGGAGATAACAAGGGGTTAAAGGAGACCCCCCCCCCTTTTTGGATGGTTTTAGACAGGAAACCCAAACGAAGCCAGCCACCTCACAGCCGTTTCATCAAGAAGCACTCATGGTTGGTGTGTGGATACCGTCCGAAGTATCTCCATGCTCATTTGCTTGTTAGCCGCCCGGCTATAGGATGGTCATTGTTTTGTTGGACCTAACATGGGCGATGTTTCTTAGGAAGCCTGTGGTTGTCTAAATTCCTGAGGTCCACCCTAGGAACCAAGTTTTGGATGGCACACATGACACGCCCGGCGATCACTTTTTTCGCAAGTTCCTGTCACACGTAAAAATCGGGCGGAGCAGTGCGCGTGCAATCAGCCCGCCCGGCAAGGCTTGCGGCTGTGACAGCCAGAGAAAAAACAAGAAGACGAAAACTCACTTCCTGAGTGGATTGGCCCAAAAACCTCAAACTTTTCGTTTTCCACAAAAATGGTCCAACCCCAAAAAAGTTTAAAGTCCGGCAACTCAGGGAGTGAGAAAGCAACATCTCCCAGCAACGGGCATCCCTGGAGAAAGAGCCCCCGCGGCAAGCGTGCGCCAACGATTGATCCACATCAGCCACTTTGATACATGCCTAGCTGAGGAAGAAATAACCCAGGCCCTGCGTCGACCCGGATTAATCCCCCGTTGGAGTAATACGAGTGCTTCCCAACTAAAAAGGCGTTGAACAGGGTGTTGATAATCCTGGGCTTCGACTAAGTAAACCAAGCATGCAAATCCCCAAGTCAAGGACCTCGATCATAGGGGTTTCGCTCGCCAGAGGCAGACAAACCAGGCACCGACTCTGCAATGCGGCCAAAGCCTCGCAAGCCAAGCTACGCGGGAACGACATACATTGCTCATGGTTGTGGAAAATAAAGCCATCTTGATGTCGATTCCTGAAAAAGGATTCCCAAGGAAGCCTAGAGCCCTGTGTCCAAAAGGAAGGGATACACACCCCTAAGCCCGAACCAGACGGGGCTTCCATTAGGACAGTGAAGCCCTAGCCTTTTTCCCACGAAAAAGAATCCCCTGGTATAACCCGTGTCATAAAAGGACACCCCCCCTAAGCCCGGAGCACCCTCTTTCCCACAACCAGGTACATTGCGAATTGACGCCATGAGAAGGCGGAGGCGGAGTTCACCCGATCGAAGGTGAACACCTCGCGGCAGAGATCACCGATCCAGGGACTCAAGCACCTTACATTCTATTCAAGCATGTTTGACTGTTTTGGGGCTGCAACAGAAGTCAAAAGAAAAGCAATTTGTCCAAGCACATTTTGGGGGGTCCCAAATCCCAGTCGGAGGTCTTGGTGCCTCGTGCAGCCTCTCAGCTTCCCACTCAAAGCGGCGCGGATAACGACTGCTTCGGTCGTGAGTTTTGCTGGGGCCGCCAAAATTCGCCGAAATCGGCCTTGGATTTGGGGGCGTACGAGGAAACTCCTGGAAAATATCAAGGCTTCACACTCTGAAGGAAGCTTCTGATAGAAGGGATCTGAGAACCTTACTGTGGGTATGGGGGCTCCGAATGTCTCTCCTGAGAAACTGGGGGTAAGGGAAACTAAAGCTTAAGGGAAACCAACCATCTTGAGACAGGAAAGAGTTCCGTGGCCAAATGAAAGGATGTCTCAAGAAAGATTTGGGGCGGAAACAACCAAAACACCACACCAAACGCCTTTAACATCCACACCCCCACCTGAGAAAAACATGGCCCCCTCCCCGCTCCCTCTGCAGGTTGCTTCGTTGCTTCTTCATTGGGGAACCCCCTTCCGTATATGGGACCAATCACACCCAAAGACCTCCCGAAATGGTGTGGCATCTTATAAACCTTAAAAATAGGGGGATACGACCAACCATTGCCAGGTAAGTTGTCAAATACGTTGTCAAACAAGCTGCAAGTAAATAAACGAATAAACAAATAAACAGATTGCCGAATAAATTGCCAAATGAGGCACTAACATGGGATGGCTATTGGGAAAAACCACTTAAAAAGTCGATATGTCCAACTAAATGGGAAAAGTTACTCATGGTCATTTGGGGTCCAGGAATTTCTCGACCAAACCTTCTGCGATTCCGGCGGCCCCTCCTATCACAGCGCCTTCTACGGCTGCAGCTGAAATACTGTTCGCTGTTCGGCACGCGAGCAAGCCCCAGACGTGCAGCAACTCTGCATGCGTTGCAGGACACCAAGACCCCAAGGGCTGGGGGGTTGATAAGCCCGGCCAAATGGGTGTGGGTCAAAAACAGGGCAACCCCAAAATGGGTTACCCTGGTAAATGGAAACAAAGACTAGAACCTGCTGTCCCCTGGTGGTTTAATTTTGACCATACCCAAATGGGGTTGCAGCCTCAATCTGTTGGCCCCGCTGGCGCCGGGGTCGGGGAGGGGTGGCAGGGAAAGCCACTTGGGACGGCCCCTTGCCTCAGGAACTAGCCCCAAACAAAACCGGCCAAGATAGGGAACTTCTTGACTCCAGGATGTACCACTTCCTCGACTTTTCAAAGTTAGGTAGAAAATGATGTCCAGATCCTCCAAACTATTCGAGCCTTGAAGAAAAGAAGATGAGTCAGCCATGCAATGTAATGCTTGCATGTTCGGGGGTTCTGGCTTGCTCCAGAGACAATCCTAGTTCCTGGTGACTAACTCTACTCACTTCGGGATTGATATTCAGGCGCACTCACGTAAATAAAACAGTATGTGTATATATATATATATATATATGTCGAATAAGCCTTTGTGAATACATCGTTTAACATGGAAACAACATAGAATAAAATAAGTGTTCATGCCTAATCGCCAGCTATACATCTCTTCATATCTTCATTCCATCCGTTCATCTCATTTGCAAGCGAGTTTTGGAGTGGCTATCTGTATCTACTAATTGGATGAAGACAGGTATAAACAAATGTCTACATTTTGTTAATATCTGTACTCTGTGCTTAAATGCTTTGCCAGAGGTGTCGGGCCGGCCGAAGGACAGTGTTTCAACCAAACCAAAGGGGTCGTGCAGGGAAGCCGGAAAAAAGGCGTGAGTGTGGTTTCTTTTTCGAGCGTACCCCCTTTTGCTTTTTCGATCGATCCAGTGACCTCGAACTGAATTATTTAACTTGTGGTTCGCATTACGCTACTGTTGATTCCCAAAAGCACCAGGAACTGCTACGAGGAGAAAGCAGCCGCCTGACTCCTTCCGTTTGAAACGGAGGCAGGGGAACCTCAACTTGTGAAGGCGATCGAACCTGTCAACCATGCGAAATCACCTTACCACTAATGTTGACCCAGGATTAATAAACACGTCCCATTATTAGGTGGGTGTTCCTCCAAAAGTGATGAATCCCCACTAAAAGGGGACACCCCCGTATTTATCAACCAGGGGTTTATTTATCCGGGGTTAACATTAGTTGGTGGTTTGGTTTGGTTTGTTGGATGTTGAGGGCTACCTTTCCCATCTGGTTTCAAAAGGTGCTGAGGTTCAAATCCCCAAACCACCCATCCAAACCACCAATTAGGGGGAATCTGATGGTTGGTGCAGTTTGTCCTCTTGCGAAAAAAAATGCAGTAACTGTTTGTGGAAACATACAAAGAATACAATACAGTAACTGTTTGTGGAAACACACCACGAGCATCATGGGCATTTCCCCTGGCTGTGCCGCTTCAACTCCAAAAGGCTTGCTCGCGGTGCCACGATCCGCGCGACATCGAGATCTCAGGATGCGCGCTGGGCGGTGCGCCCGGAAGGCTTGGACACCGCGAGCTTTTGCTGGCCTCGCTCAGGTCCCACCATGGAATGAAACTTAAAACGGGGCGTGAAAAGGGGAGAAGTGCCCTCTGCAATGGCAACTATCTATCCGCAGGTCAACAAGAACATGTCTCTTGGACAACCTAACAGAACGTCAACCTTCCGCCTCTCACTGAAATCTGAGCCCCTGACTCAGTATAAAAGCACAGACACAACACGCACAGAAACCAATGCACATGCTGACAACGCCAGGTACATCGCAGCTGTGACACAAAAACTAAACAAGGGAGAGCAGAGAGTAGACCTGTGTGGAGGTGAGTCCATGCCGATGCACTGCGTAGCCGTGGCTCATGTTGGTGGAAGCTCCCAATCACCCCTCAGAACATGTTGCTGTCCATGGGATGCACAATCAAAACAGCATACTTCGGCACTAAAGGGGTCAACCCAAACTCGTGTAAACCGGACTGGCCCTCACAATCCTTCCATCCCCATTGCTTGGTTTTGTCTCTCTGTATCATGGCCCTACCTCATTTGCCACGCACGCACACACACACACACACACACACACACACACACACACACACACACACACACACACGCACGCACGCACGCACGCACGCACGCACGCACGCACGCACGCACGCACGCACGCACGCACGCACGCACGCACGCACGCACGCACGCACGGACGCACAGACGCACGCACGCACGCACGCACGCACGCACGCACGCACGCACGCCCGCACGCCCGCACACGAGCACACGCGCACACGCGCACACGCGCACACGAGCACACGCGCACACGCGCACACGCGCACACGCGCACACACGCACACACGCACACACGCACACACGCACACACGCACACACGCACACACGCACACACACGCACACACACGCACACACGCACACACGCACGCACGCACACACGCACACACGCACACACGCCCACACGCCCACACGCACACACACGCACACACGCACACACGCACACACGCACACACGCACACACGCACACGCGCACAAGCAGGCGCACGCGCACGCGCACCCACACACACACACACACACACAAGCAGTGCCCGAAACCCGCTAACTACTGGTACCAACATGGCTACGCCAAGCATGGCGTGTTCCTTTTGTGTTTCATCCCAGAAAGCGGCTCCTCCCTATAGAAACACCCAACCCAGGGAGGTAAATCTACAAACCACTCCTTGTGCTTCATGGTCAAACCAAAAACCAATCAAGGTCTATGGCTTACTGTCAAAGTCAGCCCAAGCATATCTCAGGGATATCCCAGTTCCTGACATTGATCACCAACTTTAAGCGCGGCCCAGCTTTTGTTCGCCTGGCCGAGAGTAAGCCATGTTTTCGGATACATCAAGGACCCTTCCCCGGGGGGCATCCGATATTTATCAAAACCAAACAGGTTGGAATTTCAGTTGGACGCTTTGACATCACAGACAGGTGGGTTTATGTCCAACTATTGAGAGAATCCCCCATTCGGGTTTGTCTCAAAAAAGGCTCCTGAAATTGAACCTGGCTGGGGAGTAAACCTCGATGCTGTGTCTTCTCAGGACAATTTGAGTCGATAATGTCTCACTTTGACAAGGTCTAAAAGTCCAAAGCCAAATCGTGGACCTTGGTTGCTCAAGGTGGAGTCTCTGAATCTTTGAGGGATCGGAGGGGTGCTGTCGGCCCGAGGGAAAATCAGTTCACAGTTCCATCTGTTGTGCTCTCACTATGGATTGGCATAAGTCTCAACTTTTGGAACTTAACCGGACGTCCCGAAACGCGAGTCATCTTTTACCCCTGGGTTTCCATGCGGAAACAATGGCCCCCTTTAGGCGGTTGACTTAACAGGGGACCCGGCCTCCCAAAAAAAGGCGCCGCTGGGCATGGTTTGAGCACTCGAATTCCTGAGACCCCCTGCGCTCGCGCACGAGCCGAAGCTCTTCCTGAGCGAAGCTTGGATCAAAGGACGACCAGCTCCAGGGGTTTTCAGGGCACCCCCCGCACTTTCCTTTCTGTTTCCCTCTGAAAGCAGCCAAAAGGGGGTACACTCAAAGACACACCCAATATGGGGTTGTGGTTGTTTGGGGTAACCTTTTCGGGGCTTCTTTTAAAGGGACACTTCAAAGGAAACCAACCCAATTCGGGGGCTCGCCTGCCTTGACGCGAACCCCCCGCGTACAGGGTTGACTGGTCTGAACTCGAACATGCGGGGGGCTATCCCTTGTGAGTCTTGCTGGTCAAACGCTTTGGGCCCACTTTGGGAGTTGCGCTGGACCCCTACCAGACCCCAACCCTTGGCCCACAGAGATCTCAAGGCCCAGAGTGGCCCTTGGCCAGAGATCTCAAGGCTGAAAAGGCCCAGAAAAATGGCTGGCTTTCGTGTTCGTAGGTCAGTGAGGGTTCCTTGTTGTTATTTTTTCGGGGATCGGTTCAAACGAGTGTCTTTTACTTTTCTTTAGGGCTCACAGGGAGTATTATGGTTACAAGGGCTTGAGATTTGGCCAGGGGAAAAAAAAGCTGAGGGTTACAAGAGAGAAAGCAGGTAGCAAAATGCCCTTGTCGGAAATCCCGCCCGCTGCTGTTCGGTTTCCGTACTGAGGGGATTTGGGTTGGTTGAAAAAGCCGTTGAAGGTGGAACATGATTGGTTGACGGTCTTCGCTTTGCCATCCCGAAGCAAGTACATGCCCATCTCTGCCTTTTGATATCAAAGACAAGGGTCGGTAGCCCCCCGGCCAGTTCAAAACTCCACTCCCTTCCTGAGTGGAGTGGCCAAAGAGTCTAAATTAAACTTGTTTACCACCCAAAAAGTGTAAAGTCCAGAGGCTGGAAAAGTAAGAAAAGGCAAGGTCAAGTGACCTCGCAAAAAGAAGAAGAAGCAGGAACCCTTTTGGGATCGATTTCATTTGCAGCGTCCGGGACCCTACCAACATCCTTCCAAAGCCAAAGTGTGGAACCCACCAAACGACAGTGGCTTTGATGGCTGGAATCCACTGAAAAACCCAGACTCCAAGTGGCCACGGTTTTAGAGCGAAGCCTCCAAACGACCCAAAAGCCCAGTACCGTGGGAAAAGCGCGTCGCTCGCTGGAGGTCCAAAAGTTCGTCCTAGCGGCCACCACATCCTCCTCGTGCTCCAGCTTGTAGGGCATTGTGGGCGGCGCTCCCTGACATGTGCCGTGACGTGTTCGCGGTGCAGGTCTTTTTACGAGCCAAGGACATTTCTGTCTGGCCGGTAAAATCTGACTTGGCCTTGTTTGTAAGCTAAAGACACCCCCCAACAAAGCACAACTCCTCTTTGAGGGGGTCCTTATTTCCCTCAATTGACGCCAAGCCTTTTTTAATACTTGAACATGATCCCAAAAGTGTCAAGTTCAGAATCAAGGGCAGTGAGAAGGGGCGTGCAAGTTTGTACTTTTGAGGAGTGTATGGGGCTCCCGAGTGAAGAAGCGTGCGCTTTATGCCGGAGAAGGTCCCTCTTTGGATCAGGGAGGCTGCCAGCAGTTGGGACAACTTTTTCAAACCACCGCCACAAATTGGTCCAAAAAAAAAGAAAGTCGCCTTTTGGTTTGCCGTGGGATGCCTGCTAGTTTGGCAGGTGACCATCATGTTTGGCGGCGAACCGCTCAAATAGAAAAGCACGTCCATTCTTGGGAAACCACAATATTCACACATCTTCAGAACGCCGAAAAAAAAAAAAAAAAAAAAAAAAAAAAAAAAACGGACCTCAACACACTAACGCCTGTCGAGCAAGCGCACGTTTGGCTTGCAGCTAGGACTGTCCGAAACCAAGGCAAGCCGCACATGTTGGACTCAGAGTGCACAGAGTTGCCATCCGTACCCCCCAATCCCCTTTCCCTGCAAGCCCGGACAAAGTCCTATATCCAGCAAAATCCCTGAAAATAAACCGAGGAAAATGCCTAGAACAACTGGTTTTCTATCAGCCAATTTCCCTCCAGAAAGCGGTCCATGATTTGACAACCAACGCGGTGATTTTGAGACGCTTCTTGTATGTTTGCAGGGATCTATACTTCCCAGTTTAACCTTTCCCTGCGCAAGTGAACCCCCGCCGCTGTGTCGGCAGGCAATGGATGATGCTTCCCATGGTCTAAAGAGGACTAAAGGGTCATCTGTAATCCCTGTAGTCCTCTCGACACGCAGGTCATAAGGCTGTCGCTTCACTTCCTCAAAAGGTGCGCACTTGTGAAGTGAAGGCTTGGCGATGGCTACTCGACCCGGACACGCCAAGGTCAAAAGGTCTATTCGAGATGGCTGGTTTATGCTTACGCGCAAGACGGAAATAAGACACCAACCGTTTTGGACTCCAGCACTATGCGAGCCATTGCCGCCAAAACAGGGATCGATACACCTGTATGACTTTGCAGTCGCATGCAGTGGGGTACCACCTGGGTTTGCTAGCCCTTCACTTGACATCCATTTGCACCTCCACATCGGAAGCTGCACAGGCTCACCCGAAGGCCGAAAGGGGCTTTAGGGAGCACATTGCCTTTGATACATCCTTCTCGGGTTTTCCCCCCTTTTTTCATTTCCCTAGCCTCGGGTGGTCGCTCCCCCTTAGGAGAGCACTGAAAGTCTGACCATGGGACCCCCTTTTGGATTCCGCAAGCATGAAGCGAAAGAAGAACAACATTAGAAAGACCGATTGTTGGTAAGTGGACCCCATGAGCTTCCAAATGCCCACTTTCTGGTGGGTCCCACAAAAAACCAGCGGACCCGCGAGGCCCCCAAAACAAGTTTTGCCGCCAAAGAAAGCTCCTGTGTGGAAAGAACACAGAACGGACGGAGGGAACGGTAGTGGTGCCATGATTGTTTTCAAGCACCCTGACCAGTGCAAACAACATCCACATGAAAGCTGAATATCGATCGGTGCTGCAATAAACAGAGCTTTGAACAACACCCTGCCCATTCCCCACCTGAAATGCTCTCAAAGACGCTGGAATGCTTCGCATTTTGAGGGGTCTGGCCACAGGAAGGAGGGTGGTCCGGCAGGCTTCGGCCGGGCTTGATTGGCTTTGTTGCTTGTGTTTGGCTTGCGCTTAAAGGCTGCTTTACGAGGTGCTTTCGAGGATGCTTGATTGGTGTTTTGCCGGAATACCTTCCACAAACCCTCTCCTGCGGCAAAATGTAGCCTTTACCGAAATTAATTCTGTGGAGAATTCGGCCTACGGTTCGTGGGGTTCCCCCCCCCCCCCAGCCCCTGCCTTGGCGGTCGGCATTGCCGACACGTGCAAGCTCCGGATGCCTGGCGACAACGCCTGCCTTGTATGCCCTAAGCGAGTTCGCCGATTCTCAGCTCTGAAGTATATAAGCAAGCCAAAGAACAAAATTGAGATTCCGAATCATGTTTGGTCCGCTATTTGAATGTAACACCATTTTGGAGGCAACCCCTGTTTGGACCTCCTTGCAGAAATTCAGCTGGACGCCCAATCTCTTCCGTGACAAGCAGCGAGCACCCGACAGAAGACACAATGCGGCCAGCAACCAACACGTTGTCAAACGGCCATGGTACGGGTCAAAATCCCGTACCCCCAGTGAATATCCCAATCCCCACTAAAATAGGTTCTCAAATGGGTGGTGCACCGAAAACCCCAAAAATGGAATCTGATTGGTTTTGACAACCACAGCCAAACCGACCCCTCGTCACCCAGGGACCGAGCGGGTCTTTGAACCGCCTCGCCATGCACTTGCTGGCAACAGATCCACAACGAGGATCCGAACCAAGCTTTCAGGCCAGCCGATCTCATCGACGCAAGGCAGTGGCTGATGGGCCCGGCCTTACTAACCAGCAGGAAACCATCCCTGGTACATGTTTGGCCTACCCTAAAACATAGAATAGTTGGGGGATACGGTTGGTCACCCCACATCTTCCCCAATTCCCTCCCCCGTCCCAAATTCCTGACTTTTCCTGGTCCGGGTGTCTTTAACGTGTAGCTCAAAATTAATCAGCTGGGGCTACGCAGGTGTTGGTCTTTGTTTCTATCCAGGCCCAAACATACGAGTACCACTCTTTTCGAGCCACAGCCATATCTTCTAACCTAGGAAGAAGGGGGGGGTATTGGTACGGGGTCATGTTCCACAGACCCTCCAGCCCTCCACCCCCCGCTCCATCCGGCGCTCCCTCGGCCACCCGCTCCATCCGCTGGCCTTCCAGCAGCCTCGCGGCCTGGCGCCCCGCGGCGGCGGCGTGGTCCAGGCAGCAGTGAGGCCCGCAGTAGGAGGTCCAGCCTGGGAGCGAGGCAGGGTGGCTCGTGGTTCTCTTCCTTTTTTTTTCTTTACGGGCTCCAAAGTTTGGGTGGATCAAGTTTGGTTCGTGCTTCTTAAAGTTGAGTGAGGTAGCTTTCACAAATGGCTACGAAGTTGATTAGGGCCCCTTTGGTGGACATCATTCAGATGGAGATTCACGTCCAACCACCTCACACTATTGAAAATCAAGCCATTTGGGTGTGGCAATTGGTTCCACAGCAAAGCCCATTTAGGAGGTTGATCATCACCCCATGAGTCAATCTGATAGCGGCAGCCAAGTAGGGTTGGTGGGTGAGTTTTTAGTTGGCACCCTTTTCACTTAGTTCAAATGCGAAACCTGCAAGTAGCTGAAGGGTGTAGGCTCGGCTTAATATTGGTTGGCCGTGCCTGGGGATGCCGGGGGATGAGCGAGGATGCGGGGGGGGGAGGGGGGGTGGGGCTGGAAGGGGCTGGGGTTCGGGCTTGGAGAATGTGCAGGCGGATTCGGTACCCAAAACATAGATTGTGAGGTCATGCTGTCTTTCTCTTGGCTTCAACATGTTTGAGAGCCAACGCATGAATCCTGGGAGTGGAACATACATTTACACTTGCCACATCTGCAAGGTCCTATAGTTCCAAAACCTGAAATAATTCTTATTTGCATCTCCCAAGAGGACCCTCATGAGCTCGTACCAGGCCCTCCCGAAGTTTGTTTGCGCAAAACGTGGTATAGAAATATGTGATCATAGCCAGGCTGGACATCCCAAAGCCATTCTTTTTGGGGACCCTGTTCACAACCACACCAGCGAATGTTGCTCCTTGGTCTCTGCCATTTCACATCTTGTCGTTAGGCACCCTGCCAAACACCTCCCATAGCCACCGCTAAGTTGGATGAACATCCAAGGGCGAAAGGCCATGCGGCCAAAGGGTCGTGGGGTCGTTGGGCTCTTTGGAGGCTTTGGGGTCTTTGGCGTCTTTCGGATCTTTGGGCTCCCACACTTTACATAAGGGAGCCTGGAAGAACGAATCTGGATTTTTTGCAGTTGTTCCAAAACCCAAAATGAACGGATTCTCACGTCTAGATCGTTTTACCGGGGCTCACCATAAAGAAGGCAGAGTGACATTCAAGGGGCCGAACATGTCCAGGAACTTGTCCACATCCATTTTCGCATCAAGGCCTAGGAAACTACTGGACATTCTATTTTGGCAAAATTCAGAAAACGCTCGGGAAGATCACATCTCCGAGGGATGCAAAAAGAGATGTGCACTGACTCGAGAAACCCACCCGCACGGAACTCTCTCGCTTCCGTGCCTGCCGCCTCCGGCTTTTGGCCTAAGTCAAGTCTGAAAGTCTGAAGCTTCAGGCAGGGGGTCCCTACCCCCAAGACGCCACCAAAACGTCTCAGGGCTAAGCCACCTGGGTTGCTCCCTCCCCGAAGGAGCCCAGAAATTTCGGTCTCACCGGTCAGACCAGCCATGGCTTCTGGGGCGATGCTCGGCCATGGCCCAACAGCCGTTTGGTTGGAAGGGTTCCAGAAGGGAGAAGACCTGGGCGTTTTTCTGCACCCGGGTACCATGGTGGGATAAGGGAAGCCGAAAGGAAAGCAGCGACATTTTAGTTCGACACATACCTATTAGCCTATTTGCCCACAAAACACGCTGACTCCCGCGTAGGTCACATGTTTACAACTGATAAGACAAAATGCATGCTTGTTCATTGGACTTTTGAACGTCTATGACCCTGCAAACCACCTGGAACCCCCAAGACCCAGGAACCCCAATCACGCGTGGCATCTCCTAACCCTTCAGCAAATACAGCAGGGTGAATTTAGATGGAATAGTTTCCTATATTTAAGTAAGTAAAAGGGGATGACTAGACCCAAATCAAAAATGGTGCCACTATCTCAAATGGGCCCGGTTCCTTGCTTCCTTCATTAAAGGAAAGAATATAAACCCATCGTTTTATCTCCTGGATGGGTCAACTCACCGTCTGTGGCTCGCCTGAGGAGCCCAAAATGGCCATGGGGTCATGTACTGGGGGTATTTAAAATGAGGCGTTCATCTTCCACAATCATTGGGGATTTTCTTCATAGCCAGGACCCCTTGCGGCCTGATATATCTACACTTGACGGACATCAGAAATGGGAACTGTCTGTCCATTCTGAAGGGTGGCACTGAACACACAAGAAGAATCCAGCAACCAACCAAGCAAGCAAACCAACGGAGCTAGCAAACAAACAAAAGCAAACAAACAAACAAGCAAAAAAAACCATAGCCATTCCAGTTCCTTGCTAACATGATGCTTCTCCAGTGAATGTGCCAAACCCGGGGCAAACACCTGCTCTTACCCGCCAGGTTGTACTTAAATCGGAGGTATCGAGGACTCAAAAGGTGCTGCCTGGCAAGCTTATCTTGGTGATTCAGCCAAAGCCCCTACCTGAAAACCACCTACAGCAGTGCGAAGGGACACCCATGAGGAAACCACATTTGGTTGCACCAGGCAAACCCAACAACAGCCCCTTGACAAAACCCCATACCTGGACGCTGCATTTCGGGGCCCTAGACCACCCCCAGGGCCAATGGTTGATACACCTTATTAGGGGGGTAATAAGCAAAATGTGAGCAAATAAGGCCAAATGAACAAGGTCAAGTAAGGCTAGACAAGACCAGATAAGGCCAACTAAGGCCTTGCCACTTGGGGGAGGGTTGGTAGGGCCCTTAAACTTTTGCCGCCCCCGCTTGGCCCTCACGCCTGGTGCGGGGAGTGTTTTCATCTGCGGCAGAGGTGGGGGCCCAAAGATCGAAACCCACAAACGCCAAAGTGTCTTTGTCCAATTTTTGCGGGCACACATACCGACTTCATGCAAAAGGTTTGAACCGTTTTGCAAGGAATGAGGGAACCATAAACAGGCAACATGTGAGAAGGTCAGCTAAGTCGGCAATATTGTAAATGGTCAGAAAGACTCACCGTTGTTCCCCCAAATCATGAGAACGCTGGGTTGGTTTCTTGGTTTCCTGGCAAATTTGGGTTGTGCCCCTATGTCCCGAAACCATCAGGAGACTACCACTGTCAGATACTAGTAAAAAGCAAAAGGACGCACCCAACCAAAATCAGTGCCGAACGTTGGAGTGGTCGGGGTCGCGATCGATAGAAAGGGCTACGGGCTTCAACTTGTCAAGTAAGGTCAACCCGGTTTCCAGGCAGTCTGCTGGAGATCGACCCTCACACACCAACCACCATTGCATGCATATCGCTTGAAGCCACTGCACTTCATTATGCGAAAAGTATTCCGTGCATAGCAATGCACATTTTGTCCACACCGCTAAGCCACAACACTAAGCCGAACCCGCAACGGAACCTCCCGAAACCCTCCCCGAGCCAAAACCACAGCCAAAAAGAGTATTGGCAGTGTTCACCCCAGAGCTGTCGCTATTGCGGAAATACAACAGAAAGAACCGACCAAATGGTGGATAGCCATCTGGGCAAACTTCTATAAATGCTAAACCTAACTTTCGAACCCCCAAATGGAAAACCTGCACCGTGGTGCCCAAGCTCTTTTTTTACCCGAGTTCAGGAACTAATTCTTGCAAACCAACCTCCCATGAATGGACAAAATCCATTTCGCACCGGTGATTCGTGGTTGATCAACCAGTTTTCAAATCGGGTGTCATCTGACCTGGATTTCGTCAAGATCAAGATCCATCTTTTCCGCGCGTGAAAGCTAGAACCTTCCCTTCCTGGCACTTCCGCAAAAATTGAACTACTTCCAGAACCTCAGAACCTGAAATAGGAATTGGATCCCCAAGTACGGGACCCAAGAGGCTCTCATTGGTGCATCGCTTGTTTCAGCCCCAAGCGGTCGCCATAAAACTGACAGCCAATCCTTCGGCCCGCGCGCGCCTTCATCTCGTGCATGATTTCGCTCTTCTGCGCCTCGCAGCCGAAAGTCGAAGCAAAGGACCGCCAGAAAAGCACCCCTCGCGTCCAAGAACCACTTTCCTTTGGGGCAATGTCCTAAGCGCCTCAACAACTTCAGGATGTGGGTGCCCTGAACAGAAATCACATACTTCCACTCTAAAAACATAGTGTTCCTTCTACCCACCAGAAGGAGTGTTTACCACGGGGGCTGCTTTATAGCTGTACAACTCAAGATGGCTTGGTCTAAGCAACAAAGCAGTATGTGAAGGGGGTAGCTGGCGTTGGCCCCAGCAAGTCTAGCCCTTAACTGGTTTGGAAAGGTCGTTTGGAGGCAAGGGTCTATGTTCCCAATTAGTGTCATGCTTCCACAACAGGGGTCCAAGCCCCGAAACCGCCAAACTACCAAATAAAAGTTGCCTGGCTCAACCAAGTCTAATCCCTACCAACAAAGCCAAGTGGTACATGAATGAGGCTCCAGGCATTCCTTCCATGTGTTTGGGCGCAGAAAATCACCCCCACCACTGCCTGCAGGTGAGCAGAACATTGTTGGTGCCCAATTGCCACACACAGAAGCAAACAACGCACAAAAGGACTGAACAAACGCAAAAATATGTGCACGGACAAAACTGCTAGTTTCCTGGCCCTCTTGGTCTTTTTGGGAAATTTGAGGTGGGCAGCCGCAAGGCTTATTTTGCCGAGGGTGTTTTTGGAAGGCGGGTTGCACACGGTCGATTCCGGCTAAAAAAAACACACGTTGCAAGCTCATGTCTTTTTGTTTAAAGCGCCCTCCTTGTGGTTCCTTAAAGGTGGCTGGCCAGGGTCCGGCTTTTTCAAAACGGCCCATGGCGCGCGAATTTCGTCCCATGACTTTCCCGCAGAGCTCGGAGCACGGGCCATGCCCGGGCCTTGGCCTTGTAGCTGCCGACCACGTGCTCCTGCAAGGGGGCCTGATCGCGCGCTTGGATTGGATTCGCGGACCTGGTTTTCGCCGTCTGGCCAAGGCAGTTCTTCAACCGGATGTGTAGAGAGACCCCGAAGTAAGGGAACCTCAGCATGGCTCCACCCACGATTTTGCAAGCAAACTATAATTTATTCAGAGCGTATACGTCCATAACGCTGGTGAATGGGCCAGATAATCACTCAGGATTCATGCTGGCTTCTTGTTTCCCTACTTCGGAGTGGTGCCAGTTGTCCGTGACAGTAGGTGATGATGAGCAGGGGCCCTTTTTTGGCGATGCGTCAAAAGAGAAACAAGGGGACATAACCTTTCTAACCCTTGGAATGGTCTCAAAACAAATGCTTTTTTGCAGCGCCCCCTCAACCAAAAACGAACAGAACCACACAACTAAAAACGACAAACACATGCACAGAACAGCAGCAACCAATTTTGAGAATGTCCCATTTGCAAAAGAACCATATGACCTTCGGTACTGTTTCCTATAAGACAGAACTATCAGATGCCATTGACACACAACAACGTCTTCCGGAGCAGCGGAGAACCAAAGTCATTTTTGAATAACCTGGTGATAAGGCGCAAATAGGCCTTGCTATACCTTTCCCTAACAATAGGCATTATTTTTGAGGTGCTAACATGCTCTTTCAGGTGTGTTTCTCGTTCCTGCCAATTTGTGTATTTTTTCCCACAACAATATGTATATATACATAATACACTGTCCCCCCCCAAACAAAAAGAACTAGGCCATAAAATTGCATCTGGAATGCTGCTTTTGCATGGATCTAAACTTTGTGTGTGTGTGTTTCTTTTTTACTTTTGCTGGGGGGAGAAGTGAGAAACAGTGCTACTTTGGGCCGGGCAGCCTCACCTTTTCCGCTTTGGCTCGAGACGAGCCCCAGGTTTGGGAGGGCAATGGCGCCCGTTTGAACAAACAAATCTTGGGGGGGACCCAAATGGGTGGTTTTCCCTTTGGTGTCCCTTTCAAACCGCAAAAAGAAAAACAAAAAGAGGGAAAAAGATACGCCCATTTTTTGATGGACCTCACCACGCAATGCCGGAGACGGCATTTGGCTGCTCGCAAAGGCCTTTGCAGTCTTGTTGTGGGAAGTCAAAGGGCATATTTTGCCTTGCATCACTACGACTCACCGAAAATGGGTAAGCAAAAGGTCTGGCAAGCAATCGGCTAAAACTAACTGTTTCTCCAACGGACGATACAAGTTGGGCTGTTCACCCCTTCTCGTCCCAAGCCAACGGTTCGCTACCAATTGCCCGTTACTCGCACGCTCCAAATGGACCTGCGCCACCAAAACAAGAATGGCCTAAGGGTCCTCTGTGCGTTGGTCCTCAAACATCGGCCCGTGGCCATGCGCACGTGCCATCATGTCTCCAACTGGAACATGCACATCGGTCTCCAAAACCCAAAGACTGGTGAGGTGAGCATCCCATTTCAAGTCAAACCTAGCTTTGATCAGCGTCACTAGATTTCCCCGTAACTTGCTGGTTTCCATGGAGGTTTCAAAAAGGGAAATTGAGCAAACCCTGTTTGACGACATGCGTAAACAACAAGGCTGGAACCCATCCAGTCGCACCGCTTGCCTCTTCCTCTTCGGACTCCGAGGGTGAATCGAAGTCCTGCCAAAAGATATCCGTCCTCCCGAAGTGGAACAAGGCTCCCTACGTTTCCCCCTTCAATGAAATTGGAATAATTATATTGGAACGGGTAACACTAGTAAATTATTGGAATCATAAATTAAACAAGTAACACAAAATGAAATTGGAATTCGACCTTGGGTGATCTTAAACCCAGAAATAACCTCGGACCTGGAAATCAGGTTCGTGCCTCAGCAAACCGCAGCCACCTCATGGCATCTGTCAGATAAGCCCATGCATGGGTTTCCTTTTCGCGGGACTGTGTTGAGGGACCGAGCACGGTTGACGCCTCACGGCTCTCCGAGTAAAGTTTAAGGCCTCTTTGCCACGGCAAAATGCTCAAGACCGCAGAGTACCTCACTTGCAATCAAAGCATCAGGAAATAGAGGCGATCACATGGCTGT
>CAUJNA010003584.1:267883-272883 GCA_963377175.1 Effrenium voratum
CGCCAGCAAGTAGCTTGTCGTCGAGGCGTCCGCTTGGGGCCATAGTTATGCGGCCATAGTTGCTCTGATTTTGCCTAACTTGCCCTGGTTAGAAACGAGCAAAGGGAGCAAAGGTTGAAATGGGAAAAGGGGAGAAAGGGAGAAAGGAAACTTTCTAGCAAATGGAGAAATGCAGAACAGAATGAGGAAATGCTGGAGGTGAGGGAGAAAAGAAGGGTGTCGTTGAGCAAAGCTTGAATTCCCGACTCGGTGTCAGGGGCCCTAAGCAGCCCACAAAGACCAACAGTTAGTGCATTCGCTGGGCTTGCTTGTGCTTATTTGCGGGGGCGGGGGGGGGGGAAGGGTTGTCAAAATTAGGCCCCTTTTTGTGGTCCACAAGGGGGCGATATGGTTGTGGCTCAAAAAACCGGTACCCAAACGGAACCCTGGTAAGTGGAAACATGGACCAAAACCCGCGGATTGCCCCTCCTCTTTGAATTTTGAGCCACACCCATATGTGACAATCTGAAGGGTGTCTACTTGGCCGCGTGGATTTGCTCAGAAATGGGGTTGGCACCTTCATTTGGTGGGGGTTGCCTTGGTTTAGATTATGCTTGCCCTTCCCCCCCCCGCCCCTTTTCCTCGCAAAATCTTCTGGGGTTGGGTCCCTGAACCTGAGCTGATTGGCCAAGGGCCCCAGCCAACGGACGGTGCGCACGGGGCGCATGCCCACGTTGAAACCTGATGGTCTGGGGGGTGGTACCACGGAGGTGGGGAGGGGGGGGGGTGGGGTTGGAGGGTGCATATACATACATATATACATATAAGATTCCTTGAGGCTGGTCGAGGAAGCCTTGTGGCAGGCCCGGGAATCCCAAAATCACCGAGGGCCTCCACGATGGAAACTCAAAATATCGGGACTACAAAGAAATGGGTCCAGATGGAACCCGGTTGTTTTTTGATTGAAGTCACCAGTTGCTCACTCACGTGGCTTTGATCTCACAAGATTCTAAGGCAACTCTGGGTTTATGGTTGACCGATGTTTTAAGACAGCTTTTGAGGTTTCTATAGACCTTACTCCTCCATGAAACCAGGTAGAACCGCCTAAAATGGCCAGCAGGACACGGTTTTGGGCGCTCAATTGGAAGCCGGAGAGGTCAGACTCTCTTTGGATCCCAAACCAACGAAAACCGCCACCTGTGGAAGAATCGGGGAGAGGAAGTGGGGAGATCCAGAGGACTTGAGCGCTTTTGGTTGCTTGTGTGTTGAAAGGGAAACCAATGGAGGGGGGGGGAGGAGAGAGTTGCGCCACAAAGGGACACCAGGACTTCAAAAACCCGCGGGAGTTAGGGCAACCTCGGTGACCTCGGTCTAAAGCACAAGTTTCTGAGAAAGGAGTCTGCCCTTCCAGCTGTGCTGTTGGAATGAAGAGGGCGGTGGAATATCTCACCTCTTCATTCTGGTGAACCCTTGGTGAGCTTGTTGTCGGGGTGGTAAACAGAGAGCTTGGAACTACCCAAGGCCCGTACCACGTTGGTGTTCTTAAGAAAGATCGAAAAAGGTGGGCTATTTAGCACCCTCTCAAGCTTTGTCCAGATTCATGTTTGGGACGGTCAACTGGTGACTAAGCACCTCCTTTAACACCAGCAATGGAAGTCAACCCTTGGCAAGACTCGGGGACCCCACAAACCACCCAGGACCCCCCAGGGTTGGGGGTTGATAAACCTTCTTTGGAAAAATGAGCTACCCTGTCCAGACGAGTCAAGCCATGACCAGTCCTCACTGGCTACTGGCTGAGCGGGTTGGTCAAACAAAGTCCAGACTTTGAGTTTAGCCCTAAAACTCACATTTGTCCAAAGGACCTGGAAGCAAAAGGTTAGCCCTTTCAAATATAACCTGCTTCACACATCAGTTCACATGCTAACACAAATCATTCAACAAGAGCTCAGCGTAAGCAAAGCGAGTGCACACGGCAAATACAGACTTGGACACACACACACACACACACACACACACACACAGACACGCACACACACACGGCTCGGCGGCGCGCTGTCCGCGTTGGTGTTGGAGAAGTAGTCCAATGGCTCCTCATCCTGAAGAACTCCATCCGCTAAAAGTTCGATGGCCCGGGTGGATGGCTCTAACTGAAGCCACTGCCATGCAGCAAACTGGCATCCTTCGAATCCCACCTTCGGAGACGGATTGACTCCTGGCTCTGTATTCAAAAGATATGGCCTCAGAACCCCATCATCAAATTGGACAATTCCTAAGTTGGGCGCTGCTCAAATCGGTCAGGGTTGAAAGGGCACAGGCAAAGGTCGCATCTCAGGGACCAGCCCCTCTTTCCGAAACTAAGCAAAAAAATGACATGGTTGTTGAGATGTTCACCCGAGTTCCCTACCAAACTTGGATTCCCATACAACCAGCTTTTGCGGCTCCTTTGGCTCACCATTGGCCCTAGCAGTCGTGAGCCGTGGACTTCTCTCAATGGGGGAAGCTGTGGGAAGCTCCTAAGCGAATGGATTGGGGTTCCCCCGCTCCCCAAACCGGATCTCACCACCGGACTGTGGTGAGATGTCCTCGACGTCACCATCAGGAATCTCCACACACTGGTAGTCTGGCGGCAGAAAACGAAAAATCAAAGTGACACGAAATCAGCGAAAAGGACACTCTGCGCAAAGGGCGGATGGTTCCCCTCGATATGAAACCCTTCAAAAGGTACAAAAAAAAAGTTCCTCTCAACATGGATCGTTTTTCGGGGCCCATGCGAAAGAACTGGTGCGGGCCTTGCAAGTCTTCTGCGGTTCGGAACCCCAAGGCTCACATCTCTACACCAAAATGCAAAGCAAACCCTAGGGTGGAACCCTCAAAGATCCGGCAACCGATATAAGCTGATGAAACTCCTGAACTCTAAAAAAAAGTTATATTAAGCCCGATTGTATTAGTTGTGAATCACAGGGTATGTGGAGAATTTGCAGAGGCTTGGCCCAACTTGGGAGTACGCCAACAGTATTTTCCGATTCTGCTTCAAAGTTGGCCTCTAGACCCTAAAACTGCAACATGATTTAGAAGGAGACCCAGTTTGGGGAGAAGTTGTGTGTGTGTGTGTGTTTGTTTTCAAGGGTACCGTTCGAGGGTTAACGGAAACAGCCCTTTTTGGGGGGCCCAAATCCGAGGCCCAAATCCCTATTTTGACACATGCCCAGTTGCGTGGCGTTCGGAACTGAAGAGGCAAGCCTCTTAAGATGGTTGTGGATCAAGGTCTCCTATATTTCACACCTAAGGAAACTCACCCTACAGCCTGACGCAGCCCCAAAGGTGATGTTTTTTTTCAGCCCCCACCGGGACTCGGATTTGCGGTCTCTCTCCCATATTTCACCTACGCCGCGGGAGCCTGTGCCCGACAGCAGGGTGCTGCGCCGCCGGGGTCTGCGCTCCTAAATCAAATCGACCGCAGGCGCTAAAAAGAGTTGGCTGGCCCTTGGACATCTCGCTGGCGCTCAGGGAATGAGGAAATGAACCTGGGGATGTCCTAGGAAGCCACAGCGCAGGGCGAAAAAGGGGCTCATTCCATTTCTCATTCCCTGCCTATCGCACCAGCAAGAAATCCATGCGCAACGGATTTTTTAGAGGGGGGTCCCCATTTTTGAGACATCCCCATAATTTGAAACCTGCCGATTGAGAGTGATCTGTCCCTTACTGGACAAAACCCACACCACACCTACCAAGCGGCGCAGAATTTGCCCATCCCCTTTATTTGCTAGGTGATTTTGAAGGTTCAGATCATTAAACAAAAAGGCAAAACGGGCACTGGGTGTCTGGGGTGTGTGAACAGAACTTGTTGTGCTTTGTGAGCCTCCGGCTGGGCAAGGGAAGCTGGAATTGGGCTCGAAAGCTGGTGCTGCAGATTCAACTGCGCTTTCAACTCCAGTCCTTTGAATGTGTTTTCGTCTCCGGAACCGAAACAGAAAGAGCAAATCGGGGATCCAAACCGGAAAGAACGGGTTTGTATTTTCTTGGGGGTACCCTGTTTCACCTTCTTCGAGCTTGACAATACATGTTTTCAACTATAGTATCTCTGTTGGTGCTTACATGCAAACCAAGAGGAAACCGGAAGTCAGTTGGACCGCAAAGGAAGGTCCACCAGTTGCACACTCATCTTCCCCAAACAAAACAGTGCCTTTCAAACGGAAGATGTTCCCATGTTCAAACACCTATTGTTGGAACAACCTCCTCTTGGCTTCCCACCCAAGAAAAGTGAAGTATGTTTCGCCAGTTCGTCCTGCCAATTCTAGGTTCCAAATCGCCTTCAAGTGTCCACGGCCCCTCCTCCCGCAATGTTTCGCGAAATGGTGGTTTAAAGCGAACCAGCCCCCGAAAGTAATTCTGAGAACCCTTCAAACAGTTCAATGGAAATCGGGGTCTGGGGAGGGCGGGGGGGGGGGGGCTGATCGATCTGAGCGTCTATGTGCCGTCTGGGCGTCACTGCCTCCTGGCTGCAAGGGATGAGAACAAATGAGGACTCGATGCTCAACCCATAGACTTTTGGTTCTACCATTAAGCGAAATTGCATTCGTAGCCTTCCTTCAGCCTTCATAAGCCAGGGTGAACCAACTAAAATGGCCAGCGGGCGCTGCTCGAACGGCTGTCTCGAAGTCTCAACAAGAGGCCCCCCCTCAATAAGCACCCAATCATTTTTCAACGACAACCAATTGGGCAGTGTTTTTTGGGGGTGCTCGGGGCCTATCGTTGCCTACATGGATGCCTATGCAAGCAGCTTGCCCGTCGCTCTTCTACCTCGAGCTTTCCAACAATGCCGAGTCATTCATTGCCCGCAAGAGCCTTTCAGTTTAACTGTGATACGCAAATGCACTTTGACAGCTCTGGCTCCAAAATCGCAACATCTCAGTACAAGTGTATTACTCGAAGTGCACCATTTGGCAGACGCAGACTGGAACGGGAAGCTTAATATGAGCAGCGGCGGCGGTCCGCCCGGACCGCGGCAGATTCAATGCAAT
>CAUJNA010003584.1:277883-392883 GCA_963377175.1 Effrenium voratum
TTAAAGGTCCTAGGAGCATCCATGGAAGCATCAAGCTTTTCTCTTTGAAGGGGTATTTGTTGGCTTCCATGAAATCGCCGGCGAGAAAACTCAAAAGAACATGCAACACTTTCTCGTTCCAAGCCCATAGTCTTCAAAGAGCACCACCTCGGAAGAAATAGCGCCAAAGTGTATTTGATGCAAAGTCGGTCTCACCTGTATGGAAAAGCCATTTGTGAAACCAAACGGTCCAAAACGGGGCCTTTGGATTTGGTCCCGCCGACTAGCCATGGAACATGAAGCAAAGCTCTCCGCATCACCAGAGCGAGGTCGCTAATATACGCTCCAAACTAAGAAAATCAAATATTGTGTCGCAAAAAGTTAGAGGTTAAAGATCCACATAGCAGCCAAGGTTGATTCATCTCCGGACAAGATGCCTTATATTGTTACACACAAACAACAATATAAATGTCCGGAACGACCCATGTGATGACCTTGAGAAAGGGCTGGTGACCTGGGTTAGAATTCCAACCGATAGCATAGGACTCATGTTGCTCTAGTACTCAGGGGTGCCAACTTGCGCGCCCGAAGTGGACTCGAAAAGTTATGACTTGTTTGCTCGTGATTGGGATCTGCACAGAACCAAACAGGCAACATGTCAAAACTGGTCAGCAAAACCTGCAAGGCTCCCATGACCATAGACAGATCAGGCTGTGTTGACCTTTTCTCATATGCACTCGCCCAAGCCATATCGCCTCAGCCCTGGAGAAAAATTCGCCGGCCCCAAAGGGGCCAAGCCTGTCTGACGTGCCCCAGCCCCCCAGTCCGGCTGCCCAAGCAGCTCAGCCCAGGCTGACCAGGCCTTGACCTCCTGCTCGTGTCTGGCCCCAAGTCATCCAGCAGGCCCAGCCCCTTCAGCGTCTCAAGGTATGCCAGCCTGAGACTAGCCTGAGGCCCAGTCCCTCAGCCCGCCTGCTGGCGTGTCTATTGGGGATATTTTTCCGGGGTACTTAAGCAAATGGAGGTTTGTATTCCCACCATGTACCTGTCTTGGGCTGAGCAACCGAGCAAGAAATGTATGTCATGGCAAGCCGCCAGCCACGTGAAATGGAGGTGCCCAAACACCCAAAGTTGGTCTTGGTTGTTCAGTGACACCAATTATTGTTCCCCTTTTTATGGAGGCCAAGCCCCACTAAAAATGCTCATCCCCAGAAAGAGGTCCTTTTTTTTCCAAGGGCACTGAGCAGCTGAGATAGTCTTGGTTTTGGATTTCAAACCTTCCGAGCAGGACGGCTTCCGAACATCGAACTAGCACGGGCGAACTGGTGCGGTCACAAGCTTTCAGTAGGATTCGGACCTTCCCAACACTGGATTTCGGTGTTCCTGACCCTTCCCTCAAACTAGGCTGGGCCGAGGCGGGCAACGCGAAGCGTTTACAATAATGCCCTTTGACTTAGGAAAGCCCATCCTATGGCAAAAAGGCCCCATCGCCCCATGCCATCGAAATGTGCTCTGGTTGTTTTAAACACCACCTTGGCCATTTCAAAGTGATTCCCTGACCGTTTCGTTGACAAATACGCCGGGGGCGTCTCAACATGCGCCCTTGGGCCAATTGAATGTGAGTTTCCTGTTGGTAGGGTGATGTTCTGGAACTCTGGAGTAGGCTGATACTTTTGAAGGTGAGTGTCCTTTTGGTCAGGTGTGGAAATCTGGAAGGTGATGTAGAAATCCAGACATTTCAGGCTCCCCAAACCGGGCTCCCTATATTTCCCCTTAAAACATCACCCCCGCCAAGGGATACTCACCTTCCATGGACCAAAAAGCTGATGTCGGGACCCCGGCTCCAAACCGGGCCTGCGCGTCTCTTCTGACCGATGTCCCCCCACCGAGCGCCTGGTGCGGGGACCCGGGCTGCAAGGCCTGCACGATCTGGTGGTCCAGGTTCTCCTGAGCCAACTTCCCGTGGCTCTTTTCAGGACAGAACAGGGCTGGGAAGGGAATGACCACTTCTGTGATAGAAAGGGCGGAACCCCAAAGACTATGTTGTTAATAGAAGGGGGATTCGATTCCCTTGTATCACAGAAGTGGGGAGAAACCCTTGATCCTACAACCCTGGGACAGAACCCTTCTTGTTGATAAGGAAGCCCAAGGAGAAAACAAATGGGAGGCTCCCACCCTTTTATGGAACCAAGGGAAGAAGGAGCCAAAAGCTGGGCCCTTTTATGGAGGTTTCAACCTAGGAGACAACTCGCAAGGGACGTTCGGCGCACGGGGCCACCAGCAGGCACAATAGCTGCTGAAAGGAAAACAAAGCATTGAATTGCATCAGAAAGGGCGGATCAACCAATGATAAGTGTGCCTAAATCCAGCTGTTGGTGATTTGTGCAAAACATACAAGGGTCAAGCCGCGGATGTGTCAAAATAAGGGGCTCCAAACGTTGTGGATTTCCGGTTGGTGTCCTTTCAAACAACACCGATGCCATGGTGGGTTTCCCTTTGCAGGTCAAAGGAGCCGCGAAAAACGAGTCGCGCCCCTAATCATTTGTCAAGCACGAAGCCCAAGCTCCTGTTGGTGTCCCTTTTAAAGGAGGAAGGGTAACGAGCCTTAACAATCGAGCCAAATCCAGAATCATTTGTCCAAATAGAAAGCCTAAGACCATGTTGCTTTTCCTTAAAGGCAACTCAAAGAGCCCCTCCTCTTGGTTTGCATGTGGTTTCCCACACCCCTACTAGGCCGCCTCAGTTTGGCTATAAGATCGTGAACCCAGACACATAGTTTACGAGCTTTAGCCACTACAGTCTGACCCCCTTTTTTGCCAGGGTTCCAAATCGATTTTCACCTGAGGGTAAACTCAGAAACCCCGCAACGCATCACTCCATTTCTTTTTCAGCACTCAGCAGCCAATGGATCAGGTACTGATCTAGAGCTATAGGGACCCATAGATCAAACTGCTCCTTCCCCCGCCCCAACCAAAACAAACACGTCTCATGCAGTTGTGTTTGAGGGGCGCACACTCGCTTTCCCTTGCCTGAAAAAGAAACCCGTGAAGACCACAAAGCCATGTAGGCCCATGCCCCCCAAAAGCCGCCATGCCAAAGAGCTTGCCTCGCCAAAGGTTCGCGAGCCACAAAGATTGGGCATCAGAAAACAGGTGTTCCTGATACACAAAATGTACCAGTTGGGATTGGTGGCATATGAATGGGTCGAAATTGTTGTTCTTTGGTTTCCTCACAAGCACCCCCACAAGGCGCTTCCTGAAACAGATCTGCGAGAAGCCGCTTTCCGCATCTCAGACACATCAAAGCGACTTCGGTAGGGATCGCTTCCGACCCCGAGACCTCAACCGCCAAGACCTGGTTTGGCCGTGCTTCGCCTCTTTGTTGCCTTGATTGGCCTTACGTGGCCTGAACGAGGCCACGTAAAACCCCGTGACTTCGCATTCACCCCGTGACTGTTGGGCGGTTTAAACCTTGTTTGGCCTTATTTGGCAACTCAGCAACCCCAAAGCAGCTGGGGTCTGTGGTGGTACCACACATGAAATGTTCAACGAGTCTGACTCATGCGTGGCCCATAAAATTCAACATACGTTTGGAGAAGACACCAGATTTGGTGCACTTGAACACGTAAAATCTCATGTCAGCTAAGATCCCAGGTTATTGTCAACCCTCCACTAAGCAGGGGCAGGTTTGGATATGTTGTATCCAAGAATCATCGGCCACTCCAAAAGGGCCCTGAAAAGGGCTGTTTGTTCAGCTGGTTCGAAGTGCCCTTGTGCTCTTCGCCTCGTTTGGAAGTGCCCATGGTGCTCTTTGTTTAGTTTCTAATCTATGAACTGAACAAAGAGCACGGCCCTTCCACAAAGACCCCTTTGGTCAAGGCCCCGCCGTTTCCTTCGAGTCTTGGGTCACCAGTCCCTCAGTCCCTCGCGAGGTCGGGGTCCTTGCTGCTCAAGAGCGCTGAGGAGTACAGCAACTCGAGACGCCCCTGCGCTCGGTGCGCAGAACGTTGCCATGGGAAATTATTCGATGCTTTGAAACCATTTGGGTCACATGGGTTTTCAAATGGACTGAACAAACAACGCTCTTGTGCCCATGAGTAGGGCACCATGTGAATGTCAGAATTCAGGGGGCTCATGTCCACCACTTGTAAGGTGGTTCCCAATAAAAAAAACTCACTGCCAAACGCTTGGGGAGCCTCTGGAGAGGCTTTGGCAGACTCCAGCGGCCGATTTTAGCTGACCTATTTGGCGTGGAAAATTGGACTCCGTCGCGAAATCGTGCGGCCTTACTGGGGAACTGTCATTGCCCGAAGAATGCAACCAAAGTTGCCAACCTGTTCCTTTCTTGTTGTTCCAGCCGGGAGGTTTGGTATTGAGAGGCAGCCGGAATGGCTACGTCGCAGGCGTCGTGCCCTGATTCATCCAGACTTCGCCGTAACTGGCCTCCGATTTGTAAGGGCCGCAAGGCCACGCGTGAAGCCCCCGGTTTGAGAGTCTGAGACTCCAAACGCGCGTTGGCAGTGCTAAAAGTCGACCTCTTGCCCGGTGGAAACATTCACCCAGGCGTAGCGCTTTAGCGCGATGCAGAAAATGCGAAGCCGTAAACGGGAAGGGCTGGCACGCAGCCAGCCCCGGCATGGAACTGTCTTGCGAACTGCGAAGACATTGGCGCGTTGATGAAGCCAATGACCACAAACAACGGGGAAATGTTCGTAGGCAGTAGATGTGGATCTTCCAAAACAAGCTCTCCCTTGCTGAGCACGATCTGCCAGACACAACAGCTTCGTCCCAAAGGAAGGGGACACCTCTCATTTGCTCGTTCCACGCGACCCGGTCCACGTAGTCAAGAGGGATGACAAGAAGAAGCGACCACCGGGGTGGTACCGTCGGGACCTCGGAATGTGCAGCATTAGATGCGTATCGTGGCCGGCTGGAAGAAGGCAGTGGAGGCGGCACAAATCCCCCTGAGCATAATCTCACAAAGCAATAGCTGCCTGACTCGTCAAAAGCCATGCTGTTAGCTGCAAACAGGAAGGCTGCTGGGAGCAGATCAAGTCGCAGGCCGACTGCGGAACAACTGGGAACCGCGCAGGGTTCGGCCCATTTGGCCATGAACCAACCATGCAGGATTCCTGCAAAGAGGCGGGAAAGCCAACAAAGGGCGGCCGAGCCATCCAGACGAGGCACCGAGCCAAACAGCGCACAATCCCCACACGCATCCACCATTAGACTTGGCAGAGAACCTCAAGGGCATGTCTCAGGTGAGCACTCGATAGAAAACCACAAGCAGCGAAGAGACGCTACAAGGAACAACCCTGAAGCGGTGGACTCGCCTTGCCAGTCTGGGCAATCTCGTCTTGCATCAAGTCCGGCACATCCTTGTTGAACCTCAGGCGACCAAAAAACAAAATCTCAGCCGGGGCTTGAACCCCCATTTGTAATAAATTGGGTGACCCAATGTAGATGTCACCAATCAAGGCACCCAGGGGAACTTTTCAACCACTGAAAGGACAATGACTGGTTACCAAAATGTGTTAAATATTCCAACATGGTCGCATCGTTCAACCCAAATCTAGGGTTCAACCTGCGTTGAAATAATGGCAAGGACCCAATTCAGATGCAACTCCTTGGGTGAACAATGGCTATGGCTATGAATTTCAACTGAGAACACACTCCCCTTGACGATGTTCACCATTTCGGGGGATCCCAATGAAAAAGCATACCCATATGGGTGTCTTTTTTGAGGGGACCATCCCAAAATCAACAACGGTTGTGAAAACACAAAAAAAAGTACCCTCAGAACGAGGACACGCCCACATCAACCCATTGCTTGTAATGGACTTTTGGCTTTCCGCAACGCATGGCTTCCATCAGAGGGTAGCCTTTTGTTTGGTTGATTTTGAATAGAAACCCTTCCCCCCCCGCCAGCCCCAAACAAAGAAGAAAAAAGGTGCCAGTGGGCAACTGAGTTCCTGAGATTGGCAACAAAAAGTGCGAACTTCCTGTTTGCCACTGAGACTGTCTTCCCACAAAGAATATCAGTCCAGATGTTCAGGTCGGTGTGACCCACCTGGCGTGTCAGCAAGAAACAAATAAAGCGCTTTGCAATCCCCCAACCAAGCCGAGAGCAGAATCATGTTTGAACAAGTGAACACGTAGTTTACAAAAAATGCAAGCAAACAATGAACACATCACATACAAAATGCATCTTTGATCCAAATCTCCCCCTCAAAGAGGGAACTCAAAGGCCCCCATCTTTCACAGGAGAGCTACAAACACGGAGTTTGCAAATGCCCCTATGTGCTTTTTCCCACCACCTCACACCCCTGAGACTGCAACCCCCAAATCATTTCGCCCCAAATCCTGGCCCAGCGTCTGGAGCCCAACCGTGGTTTAGGGAGCCACTCCAAAATACCGATTCTGAAAAACAATAAACTCCTTAGAGTAAACAATGGCTATCTTAACCCAACCATAGATGTGAGTAGCAATCAGTTTCCACATGGAAGCCCAATTACGGCCGCAGAACATTGGCACAAATCTTCAAATGGGTGTGGCTCAAAATTATAGAGCTAGGGTTACGCAGGATTTCGTCTTTGTTTCCATTTACCAATTTGCCATGTTGGTAACTTTTCTTTGAGCCACAGCCATATAAGCCCAACCATAGTTCTCATGGTTGGAATCCAAACCGTAAGGCGTTGAGGCCCTACTCAGGTAGCCAGACTTATGAACCGACCAAAACCGGCGGGTCGTTTTGTGGTAGGGTCCCTAGCTTTCACTGTGGGGAAACAACACAACTCTTTAGACCTCTCCCCGTCCGACTCATATTTGCCTTGCACACTTCTTTCTTTGTGGTCGACCCCAATGCAAACTTGCGGATTGATAGGGGGTGTGCGAAACGCGCCATGACCCCGGACCTCCGTCGATGGTGCCCACCCCCACACTACCAGGACTGACAGGAAATCAGGGTACCGATCCAGCCCTCCAGCACCCAAATTGGCATGTGTCAAACTAGGACCCAATCAAATGGTGGTGTTCCCGTTGGTCTCCCGTGAACGCAACCTGAAAAGGGAGCCCCCCAAAACAAAAGCGAAACACATCAGCTCGAACTATTTTCTCCACGAGGGCGGAGGTGTCGCGAGCTATCCTTCAGCCACACCTGCCCCGTGTGCCGCGACTTGGCCTCTCCAGCATACAAGCTTCATGTATCGATGGCAATTTTAAGTAGAGACTTTGGTGGACATCATGGTAGGGATTCATCTCCGCCAACCACTTTGGTGGGTGCAGTGCCTCTTACAAATCACTGTCATACAAACCCCGGACGAATTCATGTGCCTGCCATGGGACATTTGGGTGGGCCCTGGGTGCTTGTGGGAAACTTGGGCCCATGTCCTCCCCAAAGTTACAGTGAGTTAGAGTCGAATGCCACACCCAACCAATAGACAGCCCACATTTGGCGGTGGCTCCAAAACATGCCAAAGACTAAAACCTGCATAATCCTGGCTCTTTAATAAGGAGCCACACCCATATGAAGATTTGTGCAAATGTCCCGCGGGCGCAATTTGGGTTCCGCGTGAGAACTGATTGCTACTCACGTCTAATTTCCCGCAGCCACAATTGGGGTTTGAACTGCACGAGCTGATTGTTACTCGCTATGCAATAATGCAATGTCTAGGGGTTGATTCCCCATTCTTTTCAACCACCTGTTTCCCGTGGGGTTCTGATGGTTTCCTTGAAAGAAGGATCCCTGGAAAGAATGGAAATGGAAGTGTCCACTAGAAATAGACTGCCGACGACCTGTACCTTTTTGGTCACTTGCTCTTCACTAGGTCTGCCCTCTCGCTCCTTAAAACCGGTCTTGGTCTTTTGTCCGGTCCCATGAAAAAAGGTGAGCTTGTGGCTGCTCAAAAGACTAAGCAAAGGTGAAGGGGCAAAACGGTCGATTTTAAGTGAGGGGATTGACTTGGTTGCCCTTCTCTCTTTGGACCTGGGGCTTGCCCTGAGAAACACACGCAAATGGCTGTGGGTCAAACCAATGGTACCATTTTGGGGTAGGTGCACCACGCAGTTTAGTCTATTTTAGTGGGGAAAAGATGAAAGCAAATTGTAAGCTAATGAATCTTTCCTTTTCTCTTCTTTGATTGTTGATTTTATGATGTCCTTATCTTTGCCTTTCTGTGTCTTATTTTCATATTTTTTTTCTTTTATTTATTTCACATTTTAATATTGTTAATTTAAGATCTTATAATAAAGGTAGTTAGATGAAAATATGAAATTAATAAGAAGAAGATACAGAATTAATACAAATATAAGACTAAGAAGATAGGAAAAGAAAATGACATTAAGGAAATAATAAAAACATAACCAAATGAAAAGCAGTTAAATATTAATTTGGGATGTTCACTGGGGGGTACGCGATTTTGACCCATGGCCAAATCATTATAGACCTCTTAGATGCTGCTGTGGATTCCACCACTCGCCGCACTCTTTAGGCACTGAAGGGGAAAAAACACAGGAGCATCAATCATAAACACACACGCACACGAAATTAAGTCTGGGAACGTCCGGAGAGGCTGGCTTACTAAACCCCACGGCGAAGTTTCGACCAGGCGTTGCCTGGAAACAGGCGCGCCGCCCGCTCTGGTTCCATGCCTTTCTTGTCCAGACTTCGCTCCCCAAAGCAAAGCTGATGGACATCCAGGAGTGCTAAATAGAATCATTGGGCAAAATAAATAACAGATGCGTGATGTAGCACCCAGGATTCTTGCTTTTCATCGCTGAATTCTAGGGCAGTCCCATTCTAGAGAAGCTTCTTTGGTTTTCGGGGGGAAATCCTCACAAAAATCCGTCAGGTTGTTTATTCCTGGGTCCCCATGGAGAATAAGCCATTCTCTGCAAAGGGGAAGATTTCCCGGTACAAACCTGGGAAAGCCCTCAATCCCGTAACGCTCGTTCTTTGCTGATCTCATGTTTAGATTTTGTGTCAAGTGCTGCAAAGAAGCCTAAAACAAAAGTAGCCCACTCCTACACTCAGTCTCAAACTGATAGGCGCAGAACCTCGCCAGAGTCACGTGCTGTCCGTGCTCTAGCTGGCGAAACCTGGCGAATCGCGTCGGCTTCCTGGCGCTCCGCAGGCGAGCGCATGGAGCAACCCGAGAGACGACAGGAGCCACTGACCTTGGTATGCTACTTCGACAAAAGTTGATGTTTTTCTTTGGGAGTCCCCCACGCTAATATTATTCGGTCAGCGCGGCAACGTCCAAAATGTTCGTCAGGTTGACCTGTCCTGTGCAACCTTCCTTGTCACAAAATCGGAAATCAGAGGCAATGATCAATGTGTGTGCCCCTAGGCAAGCGGGTGGACAGTAACAATCAGAGACTGATAGTGATACTTTACACCAAACAAGATCATCAACAAGCACAACGCTGGACGGACAAACACATAGAGACAGGCAAAGGTGCATGTCATGTCCTGCCACGTTTGTTCTCTCCGGAGAGTCCCCTGAAAAGCAATCAGTAACCAACAGCGAAGCCTGCACTTCTTCAAACGATTCTTCAAGCTCTTTTGTATCAACCGTTGAGCCCTTGAAGGAATGAATCAACATCTGGGCTTTACTTAGACACCCAAAGGCACAATCCAAACGTCGACCTAGTGGGAAAATGAAACATGAATCGAACCCAAACTGAACAAAACAACATGCAAAGAGCAGCGCACAACTGACATTGAGATTTGGTGAGACCCATGTCAACCCCTTTGCTACACTAGATGACGGATTCTAGAAGGTCCCTGCTGGGAATCCTGGCAGTGTTGTCCTTTTGAGACGACTTTATCAGAAAATGCTACGATAGTTGCAAAACCTGAAATCATAGGACATCATTGTGAGCTCGTGTTGCCCCCAAAGAAGCAAATAAATGGTTTAATTAACCCCCGATTGATTCTGATTGGGGGGATTGTCTGGGGTCAACAGTCGATATTTCACCCAAAAAAGTTGGCAAAGCGTCAAAACAAATGGAAACATGTGGTCATCTGTTACAAAACACGATAAACATAGTAGTAAGAAACATGCTACAAGCGAAAAGCCCTCGTGACCCCCAGCATAGGTTCGGTCCTTTCACACCGCCACGGTAAGCGAGGGAGGCTCCACGTTGCAGGTACATGGGTATCCTTGGCCAATGTACAGGACGCCAAACCTCCCCTCAAAACAACGCAGGTCTGACCTTGCTCGAGTTGCAATCAAAACCTGATACTATCAGCTGGCTGTGGGTCAAATTTAACCAATTAACCAACCAGGGGACCGCAGATTTTAGCTCATATTTCCGTTACCCGCCCTCCGCTCAGACCTTTGGCCAATGTCTGCTGTGATCCCTACCCACCCCGCCCCCCAAGTATGCAGATTTGGGGTGCGGGATCTGTGGGCATCAATCTGTGTATCAGAAAGTAGGGGCCTGTCCAATTCCTCAAGCGACCGCAAATGCTTGGCTCCCTAATGGTTTGGGACAAATCCTAAACTGGTTGGTAACCCCAAGCAAACTCCCGGACCATCTAAGATGTCCAAGCTTGCTTTCAGTCAATCCTGCCATCTTTCGGCATGTCCCAAGCGGATCGGACCCCGCGAGTTGAGTGTTCAACAGCCGTCCCCACGGCACAATATTTGGCCCGGCCAGATTTCTTTCCCGGGTCGGAGAAACCATAGCGCAATGGAACCCCAACCAAAACATCAGAATCAGACTTTCTGGATCCTGTGGTCTCAAAAATGAATTCGGCGCAGATTCTGGGTTCCCTGTAAAAGACTCACTGAAGTTGGGTGATGTCAAGGGAGGGACGGAAGCTATGACTCCGTTCCAGAGCCTGGCTGCAGTTAATAAACCACATGATCGCTATTGGAGATATCACTCAATACATGGATTACAAGTTCAACCCAGAGGATTTCACGGTGGATAAGGCAAACCACGCATACTTGGCAAATCTGCAAGTGTGTGCTGACTGTACCCATGGGTTGCGTATGCCAACTGTTGAGGAACAAGAGTTAAAAGCAAAAGAACAAGTAAGCAAACAAGCAAACCAAACAAATACTAACGGCACACAAACAACACAACACAACACCCCCCCAACAAAAAAGAGGGAAACCAAAACGCAAAGACCGCAAAACAAATAACACACAAAAATAGCACAACACGACACACAACAACACCAACCAAAAGCAACACACCCAAGACACGGAAGACAAATATGTGAAAGAATGGGAGGAAAAGAGTTGCTTTCCGTTAGTCCTCTGACAAAATCTTGAAACCGGTAGGCCGCGTTCAAGCCATTTCCATGGGATCGGTCCAACCGAGCAGCCCTTGGCTTTGAAGCCCGCGCAGCATGCCTGGCACCGAGCATGCCTTAGCCTATTAGTCTATTGGCCTATTGACCTCCACATGGCAAAGGTTCCTTTTAAGGGTGGCTCGTCTTCTTTCTTTCCGTCCCCCATTGTTTGTGGCTTTTTTTATGGAAAACCGAAAGGAAAACCACCATTTTGGGGGGTCCCGCAAAAAAACAAACGGCACGCTGAGAAAAATCCTTTTCAAGGTCGCAAAGAAAACTCAAACGAAAACTGTCCTGCAGGAATCGGATCGGCGAATGATTTGTGTCCCCGATATCCCTGGGACAAACTTTTCACACCTTCGGGGGACAATAAAAGAGCAAACTTGCTGTCAAAGGAGTCCCTTACTGGTGGGTGGTTGCGACCGTGGCTCATAGATCAACCCGAAAGTTTGGCGTCTTCGGCGGTTTCTCGGATCTGCATAGTCCAAGGACCCTACAGACCATCCCCGTCAAAGGGCTTAAGAAGCCTTGGGCCAAATCAGGCCAAATAAGAGATACCTTTCTGGTTGGGAGGGGTGTTTGGGGGGGGGGGAATGTAGGGTCCTGAAGTAACAAGTCAGACATACGCTTTAAGACCACCAAATCAAGGTTTACTGGTTACCTGATTAGGGAGTGCCTTGCGCAGTAGTCTCTGCGATCAGCCACGAATTCCTTTGGCCTCGCCTCAACTTGCCAAGTTGCTGACTAGCTCATTCAGCCTACAACTCCAAAAGGTTGTAAAAAGAAAAAATACTCCTCTACAAATCGGTGTGTGTGTGTGATAAGAACTTGCGAAAAACTTCAGAGGATGGGGCAGGGAAGTACAAGCTTCACTTTGGCATCCATCCGATATTCCTCTCTTTGCGACCCAAGAACGGAGCGATCAGCAGTCACAAACAACATTTGACTCGTTCCGCCAACAGGATATGAGGTGCAGGGTGTTTTGTGGAAAACTAAAATGGGGCTCGCCTCTCGTCCTCTTCTCGCCCCCAAACGAGCCCCACCCAAAGTCCCTGAATTCTCTCGGATTGGTGAGCCTTTGTGCATGGACCCTTAATCCTCCTGACTTACATACCCCTACAAAATCCCCCCCCCCCCCCCCCCCCGCCCTCCTCGCCCAACCCCACTGGCAAATCACATGCTCAGATGTTGTTTCATATTTTGACCACCCCAAAATACAGTATTTTCTGACGCCCCAGCCACAGCACCCCCACCCCCGGCCCACCCACCCACCCACCACACCCACCCCACCCCACCCCACCCACCCTATCCACCCCACCCCACCCCGCCCACCTCATAGGCGAGCCCGCAATCCCCGCACGCGGAGCCGGCAGCGCCATCCCCGCCGTCCGCCAAGTCGCAGCCGCAGGGAGAGCCCTTGGCCGCGAAACCAGCGCAGCAGGCCTCGTCAAATCAGACTCCGCAGAGGCCACAAGCTTTGCATTTGAGGGGCTCCACCTAGAAAAGGCGGGTTTTCCTTGGGCTTCCCTTGAAAACAACCCAAACCTTGGGGAAGACTGTATGGTAGTGTTGACTCAAGTGCAAATGCCACAATGGGATGAAGCAAAAAACAAATAAGGATGCAGAAAGATGCAAAAGATGGGGGGGTGCCGCAGATGCGTAGAATTGCCAGAGTTGGAAACTGCGGCTTATTAACCCTCATCTATTGTTGGGGTCTTTGGAGGCTCCGTGCGCCTGTTCGAATTCCCCGAATTCCCCGAATTCCCCGTGTCGATGGCCTGGTAAGCAAGGCCGCAGTCCCCGGGCTCCTTGCAGTTGCCTGCGATGCGAGGAGTCCCGGCTTAAAAGTTCTAATGCGCGGGTTGCGCTGGAGGGGGCACCCAAGGACAATGTGTGTAGCGTCCTAAAACACATTTGTCACCCAACGAACTGTCTTCCAAAAACATCCTATCAACTTCCATGGTCATGATTGGAGGAGGGGGAGGGGAGGGCAGGAGAGGGGAGGGGAGGAAAACCTAGAGAAACCCAGGCAACGCGAAGTCTCCTTTGCAAGGTCAGGTACGGTGTTGGTTTAAGTCGCAGCGCTTTCAGAAGATAAATGGCTAGACTGATAGTAGATAGTTAGATAGATGGAAGGACGGATGGCAGGATAGCAAGATGGCAAGATAGCTAGATAGCTAAATAGCTAGATAGCTACATAGATAGAGATAGATAAGATACATAGATAGATAGATAGATAGATAGGATAGGATAGGATAGGATAGGATAGGATAGGATAGGATAGGATAGGATAGGATATGATAATGTAGGATAGGATAGGATAGGATAGGATAGGATAATATAGGATAGGATAGGATAGGATAGGATAGGATAGCATAGGATAGGATAGATAGAGATAGATAGATAGATAGATAGATACATAGATAGATAGATTAGATAAATAGATAGATAGATAGATAGATAGATAGATAGATAGATAAGATAGATAAGATAGATAGATAGATAGATAGATAGATAGATAGATAGATAGATAGATAGATAGATAGATAGATAGATAGATATAGATAGATAGATAGATAGATAGATAGATTAGATTAGATTAGATTAGATTAGATTAGATTAGATTAGATTAGATTAGATTAGATTAGATTAGATTAGATTAGATTAGATAGATTAGATAGATTAGAGTGGATTAGACTTGAGGAGCGGGTGAACGAAAGCTAGCAGTTGTTGCATGAGATGGGTCGGTGACAGAGTGGATTCATAGGTAGCTTGTGTACAACGAGAGGCCCGGCAAGATTCGTAGGATGCGACACGCAAACGCACATGGTGGCGTGGCAAACCTTGAAAAATGAAAACAACGAGAGGCGTCAGAAGCTGTCTTAAAGCACCTCTGGGTTCTGCATGCAGCGTGTGCAAAGATTCTTGCGAGGTGGTTTACCGAGAAGACTGAGGTCTCAAATGAACAAGCTGAATCGGTGGAACATGTAAAAGTTCGTAGCACCAAGTCCAAAACGGGCAAACCGAGACTGCTGAACACTGAGCCACTGCCCGGGGGGGGGGGATGGACCAGGGAGGAATCGAGCCTGAGACCCGTGGGGGGGGGGGGAGGGGGGGGGGGGTCTAAATAATTGATGTTTTTCAATCTTTTCGGCTCAAATAATTGAAAAAATCAATCTTTCGGCATTTGAGCCCCTTACCTTGCTTACGCAAGGAGAAACTTCAGCTAGCTAAAGCTAGCTTTCGTGATTAGGTTAGATTAGATTAGATAGATAGATAGATAGATGGATAGATAGATAGATAGATAGATAGATGGATAGATAGATAAATAGATAGATTAGATAGATAGATAGATAGATAGATAGATAGATAGATAGATAGATAGATAGATAGATAGATAGATAGATAGATAGATAGATAGATAGATAGATAGATAGGTAGATAGATAGATAGATAGATACATAGACAGATATAGATAGATAGATTAGATAGATAGATAGATAGATAGATAGATAGATAGACAGACAGATAGATAGATAGATAGATAGATAGATAGATAGATAAATAAATAGATAAATAGATAAATAGATAAATAGATTAGATAGATAAATAGATAGATAGAAAGATAGATAGATAGATTAGATTAGATTAGATTAGATTAGATTAGATTAGATTAGATAGATAGATAGATAGATAGATAGATTAGATAGATAAGATTAGATTGGATTAGATTAGGTTAGATTAGATTAGATCAGATAGATAGATAGATAGATTAGATATATAGATTGGATAGATAGATAGATAGATAGATGGATAGATAGCTACATAGATAGATAAATAGATACCTAGATAGATGGATGGATGGATGGATGGATGGATAAGATAACAGAACATAAGATAAGATAAGATAAGATATGATTAGCTTAGATAGATAGATAGATAGATAGATAGATAGATAGATAGATAGATAGATAGATAGATACATAGGTAGATTGATAGTTAGATAGGTAGATAGTTAGACAGGTAGATAGGTCGATAGGTAGATAGGTAGACAGGTAGATAGGCAGATAGGTAGATAGGTAGATAGGTAGATGCATAGGAAGTGGATGGATAGATAAATATGGGTAAAAGGATGGATGGGTGGATGGATGGATAAAAGGATGGATAAAAGGATGGATGGCCGGACGGATGGATGGATGGATGGATAGATAGATACATAGATAGAACGATAAGGTAACATGATAGATGGGATGATAAGATAAAATAACAGATAGATAGATAGGTAGATAGATAGATCGATAGATAGACAAAAAGACGGACAGACAGACAGACAAACAGATAGATAGATAGATGGATTAGATAGATAGATAGATTGATGGTCAGATAGAGAGGGAGGTAGCAAGTGCGATTCAGCGGATAAACAAGGATAGAAATAACGACAAAGAAAGAAAGAAAGAACGATGACAAAGAGAAAGACGCGAGAGAGAGAGAGAGAGAAGAAATAAGAAAGCAAGAAAAGAGAGAAACAACGGAAGGACATCAAAACAGCAAGAGAACAAAGAAAGAAAGAAAGAAAGAAAGAAAGAAAGAAAGAAAGAAAGACAGACAGAAAGAAAGAAAGACAGAAAGAAAGAAACACCACAAAAACTAAACAACTCAAACAAGCAAGGCGCAATGAAAGAAATTAAAGAACGGAACCAAACACAACATAAATAAAAAGAAAGAACTATACAGAAAGAAGCAAAGAAAGAAAAGGACAGCGAGAGAAGAAAGAAGGATGACAAACAGCAAGAAGAAATAAAGAATATGAAGACACAAAGAGATAGATAGCTATTGACTATTACTTCGTTGACGTTGAAAGGGGAGCAACAATTTATATTTTGGCAGTTAAGCGGGGATTTCCCACTAAACCACAATAAGCAAAAATGTAAAATGCTTCCCAACAACAACCATGATTAACTAAGAACATGAAGACACAAAGAGATAGATAGCTATTGGCTATTACCCTAAACCCTAAACCCTACACCCTGAACCACTTTGGATACTTGTTTGAACCTTCCGCCAACAGACCTTCACCGACTTCTACCAGTAGCTTTTAATATTCCACCATCGTCTTACCAGCGAGCGGAAGGCGGGGTGCTCGACAGCTCGACAGCCAAGGCATGGTCAAAGGAACTGGTCTCTCTGCACCACCCCACTAATCAACAGAACCAAACAACTAAAAACTTCCGTTTGGTTAAGACCCCCGGGAAAAATCAACGATATTTCCAGCAGTCATAAATTGCTTCTAAAACCGACATGGGAAATTAAAAAAAAAATGTTCTTAAGCAAATGGAAGACAAGCGGCGACAAAAACATGCGTGGTTCGAGACACAAATTGATACAGCGCGATTTTTCTCCACCTTTGCTCGAGATGTTCCTTGGGCTTTGAGCAAAATTCAGTTTGGTAGCTTCATGCTCTTTCACAGAGGCGAGCGTGGGAAGACTCATCAACGAAAGGACCGCAAAACAAGTGCAAAACGAGCGCAACTCGGCGCAAAAGGGCAAACGAGCACAAATCCAAAACATGGTACGGGGAATGGGTTCCGACGGGCGCATGATTGATGTCAATTCGAGCGATTTGGTGGAATCGTGCATTGATTTTATGTCAAATTATCATGAGCATGGATATTGCGTTGCAAAGATTCCTGTATCAATGGTCAATCGTACATTTGTTTTAGAACAGGTTGTTACGAGCAGTTACACTGTGTTGCAAAAACATAATGCATCCATGGAGGCCGCAGGCTGTGCTTTTGGTCCCCGCCTACCACCGCTTGGCTCGTCGCATTCGGCGGCAGCGCATTTGGCGGCGCTTTGGGCGCTTCAAGCGCTGGTGGCTGCGAGCAGTCGCAGGGCGTGCCCACGCTGCAGCAGAAGAGGTAGGACCTCGCCGAAGCGCGCGCCGCAGGTTATGCGGGGTGGGTGATTTGTCCACTTAGGTCGGTACTTTGACGGCTCGCTTAACTTTTGCAGGTTGGTGGGAAACTAAGCTGCCAGGATATTTTCTCAGAGTCGTTTCACATCTCTTGTAATTATCGGTTTCCTGAATCTTGTCTCAACCACATTCCGAGTAAAATAGGCCTTGGGGATGTGGATATGTAAAAGCTCCCAGTCATGGTCAGGGGCTCGTTTCTTTTTTGGCAGAGACGCTCAAACTTTCAGGGACCTGCGAGAAACGTGCACCAGGCACCCTATCCGCCGCTTGCCAAGTTGCTCCGGCTTGCACTGCCCCTTCGCAGTGGTGCCTTTCCTCAGCTCCGCAACCCTCTCGGAGCCTACCCCCTTCAGTACTCCCCCATCAATTGGGGCTCCTCGTTTGCTTGGCCGAAGCAAGGCGGATTACTCTGCCCTTGTTTCATGCATAGCGGGATCCGTTTCAGTGGGCCAGGTCTTCACTCAAACGCACAATTGCGTGCGCCGTGCAGGAGATGTGTCCAAAACAGGTGGTTTCTTTTTGGCTTCCCGTTGAGGGAATTCCAAAAAAAAGAACACACACATTCATTTTGGTCGGAAATCCCAACCCTCAGTCGTAGTCGTGGCGCGTGCAATCGCAGGGCGTGCCCACCTCGCAGCAGAAGCCTGAGTTCGCTCACACCAGGGTGGCAAGGGTTGGTTTGACTGCCAGCGTTTCTTAAAATAGGGGGCCTTTTTGGATGGGTCTCCAGGAACTTGTGGCAAGGGTTGGGTTGGGGGGACCCTTCTTGGATTAGTCTCCATGAACTTGTTACGGACTATATCAACCTGGTGGGGTGTTCCTCCCGACAAGGTGAAGGACCAGCCCAGAAAACCGAACAACGACTCAAAACAAATGCTCGGCTCGGTGCCTTGATCACTTGCAAAAAGTTAATAATAATGTAGTGGAGAATGTCGTAAGTTGATGTGCGCGTGTTTGTGTGTGGGTGTGTCTTGTGTGTTGTGTGTTGTGTGTTGTGTGTTGTGCGTTGCGTTCTGTGTGTTGTGTGTTGCGTGTTGTGTGTGTGTGATGTACAGGGAAACCGAAAGGAAGCTAACCATTTTGTTTGGTTCCCACTATTTTTCCGCAGATGCTGGATGTCGCCGCGGATTTGCAAATCGTGTCCAACACCATTTGAGTAAAGGGTCAAAAAGGCTTCAACTAGAAATGGACCTCAAACTGTCCCTCTGGGTTCACGGTGTCCTGTATATCACATCACCCAAGGCACCTGACATGGGCCATGGTCAAAGCCACCAAATGAAATAGAGGGAGCCAAGTGTTTAAGCAAAGACGTGCCCACCAAAGAACCAACATCGTGGTGCCAACATGTGTCATTGCGACATTCCGATTCTACTTTGTCACTTGGAAGGAAGCGGCCCCTTGTCACAGAAAGTCCTATTTTCCAAAACCATGTCTTAGTTGCTGTTGACCTCTTTGCAAAAGGCTTAGCTGTTTATGGTTCCCATGGAAAAGCTAAAGTCCAAAGATCCAACCAATTAGCCATAGAGATGCACATCGCCTCACGCCGAGTCACTGTAGGAGGCCGACTTGCACTGCCCGGCCGCCGCAGGGCTCGCAAGGGCGAGCAGGAAGAACAGCGAGCGCATGGCGGCCGGGGAGTTGGCGGGAGCGGCTTGAGGCGGGCTTGAGGCGGGCTGTGACGAGGGACTTGGATTGGTGTCAACATAGACTAGGCCCTCCAGTAGAGAGGTTAGAATAAGGGTACCCTTTTTTTCTGTAGTCTAACCCTCCCCCAAAAAAGGGTAAAAGGGCACTACTGGGGAACCTAGTAGAGGGACTCCCAAAATGGTGGGCGGAGCTTTCCTTTTGGCTTCCCTTTCAACCATCAACGAACGCGCCTCATGTCTTATACTTTCCAAAAACAATATCCAAAAGTTTCCCCTTGGGGACTCGCTTCTGGTTGTTTTACCGGTGATCACGGAAAGCAAGAAAAGCAGTTGTTAGTCAACCCTGCAAACCACCTCCCCAAAGAGCCCTTGGCTTAGCCAAAAAGCTTAGCCACTTTTTGCCTAATACTAAATCCCCTTTAGAGTACACCAAAAATTATAAAAATCAGATTCTGCTTCATATTCAATATTAGAGCGTGCCTTTTTCTAGTGAACCCCCCCCCAACAAAATGGCGCCACGGATATCCTCTGGTTTTCCCCTTCAAACTAGCCAAATGCGGGTTTCCCTAGACAAACCCGTTTCTGGGACCTGAACCATCCGCGCGCCGGCTGCGAGACGCTTTCATGGGTGCCCGGCATCTGCCAAAGCGAGGCCATGGTACCTGGCAGTCCAAAGAGTCAAAAGGCTGCAGAAAACAAAGGATCACCCACAGAACGCCGTCCTTTTGGTTGAGATCCCCGCCGACAGCTGAACTCTTAGGGATCAACAACGCACTAGGACGAGATCATAGGTGTCCTTTTTGGCCGCGGTAGAATACTTGAAATAGATGGAACGATTCCTGGTTGACCTTCATAGTCTACCGGGGAAATCCATGGATTTCAACCAACAGCTGGTTTCACAATCTACCGGGGCCATCGATGTTCAACAAAAGGACACACCGTTCTGCAGATGACGTGAATCCCTGTAGATAAACTCACAACCTTTACAAGTCTAAGGGTACGGCTGGCAAGCACCAAGGCTTGACGTTCATGTGTCCTCTTGAAGAAATTGACAGCTGGCAAACCTTTTGAATGGTCCAACTGACTTCCAGGGTACTAGCAGAAAACTTAAACTTTGCTGAAACGACATTCGTTACAGCCCCCACTTCAAATAAACAGAACTAAAACAAGCAAAGTTAAAGCGCGTCCCCGGAACTGCGAAGCCTTCTCCAAGCCCTGGTAAGACTACCCTTCCATCACAGAATCCTTAAAATGGCCCCAGTACGGCCCCAGCAAGTGACCCCTCTGACCCGCGCATGGTCAATGGCCAAAGGATTTCAAATGATTTGACGGCCTAAATAATCATACTGGGGTTCCCACTGTACGACTATGCTTTAGTCCAGTGTAAGAGGGGAAACTCAACTATGAGTGTTCACCTTGTACTATTTAGCTCCCCAGCCAGTTTAACTTCGTCAGGCCGATCCTAGCCCTTATCCAAAGAACGCCACAAAAAGAGAACACCCCAGTGCCTGTTCGCGCTTTCTCCCCGTGGGTCGTAAACCAAGCTAAAAAGGGCACCTCCTGGTCACGGCCCCTAAGTGTTTGGGTTCTGTAGGTCGTACTCTCGGAAAGGCAAGCACCCTGAAAGTCAGTGGGACAGTGAACAAACCTCAGGAATAGGGACCCCCAACCTCAGGTTGGTCTTGTCTTCCAAAGGGGAAACCCGGCTTTTCAGCTTTCTTCTCTAGCTCCCTGAGACCCTGAATTCTTCATGCGGGGCGGCAGGAACCAATCAGTCACAACCTGTTTCGCAGGATTACCCAGGTTCTTAAAGCGGCCAAACCACTAGAAATTTGGCGAATCGCTCCCTTTTGTTTCCTTTCAACCAAAAGTCCCCAGGCTTCTTGCGCCGACAATCAGGCCATTGGGTGCCGATTCCAGTGATGTCTTCTTGGAGTTTCAATTTTCAAACTCGAACTAAGGCGAGCTTTCCAGCTAAAGGACCTGGATCATGGTCAGAAGGTGAGCTCCCCGAATAGGTGAGAATCTAGCATGGGCCACTCGCAAACGAGAGGAATCGCACATTCGACATGATTTCGAGCTGTCAACCATTGGAAGGAAAGGAGAACAACTTGGAAACCCTAGAATGTCCTGCAATGTCCTCTGCACTCGAGACTATATAGTCCCCCCCCAAAAAAACTAAGACCATGAACAATTGTTAGCGAGGGACAGCTCTGCAACTCCCTTTAACGATGCCTTTTGTCGGGCTTGCCATTGTTATAAACAATTCTTATAAAGTGGGCCGGGAAGAAGGGAAGGGGCAGTCACAAGAGGGTACTTACCAACCGATACCGAAGGGCCACCTTAAAGAGGTGAAGACGCACGTCAAAAGATCGCGCCTAAGGACTGTTTTCGCAGGCATGACAAGGGGGATTCCGGGATTCCACCATTGGGGAGCCCTAATACCGTATCGGGGGACCCTACAGGCAGTTGAGGCTTATTGGCCCCTAAATCCTCCGTAGGCGCCTTGGTGGGGGTGGTTCGTCCCTCTTTCTTTTGAGACAGACGCCATGGGTCAAAAACCCGTACCCCCAGTGAACATCCCAATCCCCACGAATTAATTAAAATAGACGAAAGTGGGTGGTGCACCGAAAGCCCCAAAATGGGATCCCATTGGTCTTGACAACCGCGGCCAAATCACATCGAATGCCCCGATGCCGTTCCGATTCCAGGCCTCCGTGCGTCCACGGATGCCGCGAAGGCAGCGCGGGTGACACGAAAACGCGATCCGCGGAGGGAAGAACAGACGAACCGGGTGAGGCCTGGTGCTGTCGTTTTTTGGGGCGCCGAGAATAACACAAATCGAGCTATAGGTTAGTTCCCTGGTCGAAGCAGGCACGGCAAAAGATGGCACGCCATCTTGTTCCTGATTCACCGTTTGCTTGAGCTTGGAATACCGCTCTGAACCTCAAACTGCTGGAACATGTATTGATGCCCTAAATCACTCCGCAAGATTCTGGGCGATCCTATGTCTCTGTGCGGAACGCATTGCTTGCAAGGGGAACTGCGGCTGTATCCCCCCCTGCAATTTGAGCCGAATCGAGCTGATCCGAGCTGAACTGTTGGGCCGGAAAGAGCCATCCCAAAGAATTCCAAAACCTGAAATATGGATTGGATCCCCAAAAGGAGGCTTTCGCTCGTTTAATCTTGAATCGGTGGAATCGCCAAGCTAAATCAAACGCATGTGTCCTTGTGGTGAACTAAATGGCCCTGGCAAATGGAATAAAACCATCTAAGCCAGTGATCCATCTATTTCTAACCAAACTAAACTAAAAAGGGCACCTATGATCAAAACAAAATCAACCCGGATGTTAGCCCGGCCGCTGTCAGAGTGCTCGTTGACTCTTCATGGAGGCTCCATAGATGTTGGAAAGACCGGGGAAGCATGGGTTGACAAAATATGTTACCTATTAAGGCTTGTTAACCCCTGTCCAAGGGTAGTAGGTCCTAACAACATTGTTGTAAAGGACTGTAACCCTCATGAAACCATCTACAAGCGCCTGCTAACATAGCCAACAGGAGCTGCTGTGGGGAACTATCGTCGGTTTACAATAAGATTGAAGGCTACCTTTGACAGAGCACTCATGTGAGACCAGTGAGGTCAAACGAAAGAGTTGCCTGAAGCGTCATCCCAAAACCCTCACTCTTGAAAAAAGAAGGCCTTACCAGCTCTACCAGAGCAGACCCATCCACCCCCAACCCTTGCAGCGGTAGGTCGATCTTTGGGGGGTGGCTGGCAAGGTCCCTAGTTGTTTGGGCCCTTAAGAAGAATGTTCTACCACAATTCACCCCCATTCCAACAAACTGTAAGGGGCTAAAACTTGAAAATACCACACTTCTCTTACATACCCCAAGTCTATATACCTGAGATTCCCGTTCATCCCAAGAGATTCCCATTTCTCCCAGATGAATGGTCTATTTATGTTGGCCCTGAGATTCCCTGAGATTCCGATTCATTCAGCTCCGACTCGCCTCGGCGACGCCCTCTTCAAGGAAGGCGCTCAAGATGTAGCCCAAGCTCTCCTTCCCGTTGACTCACGACTCACAACCCCCCCCCCCCCCCCGTGGAACCACCAGAAGCGGGTCCAACAAAAAGGGGTCCAAAACAAACGGGGCCGAAAATTCCGGGGTGCTTCCCTTGGAACCACCAAAAGCCGTCTTTTTGGAGGGAAACCAAAAGGAAAAACCACGTTGGGGGTCCCCGAACTAAAGACGCGCCCAAAAAGGGATGGACCAATTTGGTGAAAACCTCCACCTCCACGTGTGTGTGCCCCGTGTAAGGCTCAAGTACACTTGAACATCACACCAAAAGGAACCTCGCAAAATAAGTTGGCTGAGGTGATATTTGACATCTAAACCAACGGAGGAAATACGAGGCACCCTCAATGAGGTCTGCAAAGGGCGACCCTGCGATTTGCATGGTTGCAGGTTTGTTTCACTTGATTGGTGTAGCAACTTATGTGGCCCTTCCGAATGAGTGGGCGTGGGCTGGTCAGCTGCACTTTTACAGCTACAATGATACTCCCAACCAGCATGTGAGGCAACTTGGGAAATGAGTTGAGGCCGTTTTAGGCACTCTTCTCTCCTGGAAACCTTGTTTGGCCGTATTTGGCCTTGCTAATAAGGCCCACAAGAGGTACACAAAATAAACCCTGCCCGTTACTTGAGTCAGACACAGGTTTGTACTTAGGTGGCTTCCAAAGACCCTACAGTATCGGGCCAACCGCGGGTTCAATAAGCGCAAGGCTTTCTGGCGTCCAATATTGACGCGAACATCTGCCTGGGTGGATGTAGGATAGAAGGAAAGGGCGCTCTTTTTTTGAACTTCAGGTGCAACTTCTGGCTCTTTTGTGCGCCGTGACTTTTGGGCGGTTCAAGGGTGCTTCGCAGACATAGAGAATGAAAGCAAGCCAAGGGAAACTGTGCATCAACCTACCAGGAGGCCAAATATCCTTGGGGGTTACCCACCACCAAGAGCCACATATGGTACAAACTCTGCCAGTGGGCCATTTTGTCACGGTACTAATTAGAGAGGGTCCTGGTCTAACATCTCCATGGGGTCCATGACCATCCCTAATGGCAATACACCCCATTGAAATTACGGGGGTGTCCATGAGTGAAACGTGGGGAATCAGACCCCTGTCGCACACCCTTTATGGAACGGGTTCTGAAGTTCTACGATCCGGCCTCCAGTTTCAGCGGCACATCCGCGCGGGCTCTCGGGCGCGCTTTGAAGCGGAAAGGAGCCGCCTGGGAGGCACGATAGGAAGCCCGAGGCCCAAGCCCGGGAGGCTTCCCATGGCATGGCTGCAACAAAATTTGCAGCCGCCTCGCAAAAAAAAGAAGAAGAAAAAAAAGAAGGAAAAAATGAAGGAGAACAAAAAAACAAAACGAGAAAACACAAGACTGAGTAATTGACAAGCCCCCCCCATGTTAGCTCCTTCATGGGGCAAAACAGAAGCTCGTCTTGGCAGGTTGGGACTTGGATTCCGTGGAGATGTGTTCAGACTGAACAAGGCTGTGCCTTTTGAGAAGCTGGGGTTCAGCACCCCAAGCGTCACGGAGCTGCAGGAAGTTCGACTGGACACTTCACCAACAAACAAGAATGCTTTGTGGAATTTCCTGTCGCTGGCTACGTAGAAAGTGTCGGAAAAGAGGTAGTGGTGTAGAAGTGATATGCAATGATATGCAGCTTTCACAGTGCGTGCCTGAAGGCCCTAGTCCATGGCCATGTGAGCGCCCTCCTTTTAGGTGGATTGCAAGCCTCCGAAAGCCCTTTAGTCGTAGAGTCTGAAGCAGTGGAGCGCAAATGGCTTAGAACTCTAGTCGTTGCTGGCCAGCTCAGGGCGATCGTGCCGCTGCTTTTCCAACTTGGAACTCTGGCCCTCTTTCTCTAGCATGCGGGCCTCTTTGGCATCAGTTGACCTCAGCCAACCACTCGCCCCTGTTCGGGGGCCTTTGGGGTCCTGGGTTCAAGCCAGCTTCATGTCACTTAAAACAAAACCTCAACCCACCCCCAATTCGGGGCTACAAAGTTACTTTCCAGCCCTTGGTATGGTAGCAAATAGCTTGTTTGCCGCCCCGGGCCCCAACTAAAACTGAACAGAACCACAAACAAAAAACCTAAAAAACAACACGCTTTGCAGGCCGGCAGCAGCCGAGGAGCCAAACCATGCAACGAGGCTCGCCCGATTTTGAGACACCAGCCGGTTCCCGGCGAGTTCCAAAATGTTCGCCGGACCAAACAGGGCATCGGTCTCAAGCTTTCGTTGATAAAGTCCAAGACGCCTGTGCCAAAGGATTTGGACCACGCACCCAAAACAATCGTGGTTGCATACCATCGTTCTTTTCACAAACCAGCTGTATCACCTGGGTGTTTGATGGCTCCCTGAAAAGAAGCATCCCCCTAGAGCAATACCCCAAATGCGCATTTTCCAAACAAAAACGAACCATGTCCAGATCCCCATCTCTGCGCCTGGCCGTGGGGCGGAGCCTCAGTGACATCAGGCAGCCATCAGGCAGCCATCAGGCAGCCTTCAGGCAGCCTTCAGGCACTGGTTTGGATCACCAAGTGGGCTTCCATTTGCGTTTTGGACCCCTGGCAAAAATTCGCGCAAATGTGTCCAGTGATAGATTCCCTTTAAAACCAACAGGGGAAAATAGAAAATTAGCTTCAGGACTGGCGGCCAGTTCCAAATTGACAGCTGCCAGATTCCAGCCATCCGGCGCTCTCGGGCGGGGTGTCCCGCTTGTCCCGGTGTCACCTGCATCCACTGGCCGACCATTTTTGGTGGGCGGCTCCTTACGAAGAAGCCGCAGGCCCATCTTGGATCAGATCCCTGGATCCTCCGAATCTGTGGGGGTCCCCGGGTCCCGAGTCGCGCTTCCAAACGACTCCGGACTGAAAAAAAGAGGGGCTTGACTTCCTTCGAAGGACCACCTGAAAAAGACATGCCCATACAGGGGCCATTTTTTGTGGCTTACCATTTGGTGTTTCCAGAAACCAAAAGTGTCTACCATCCCCAAACCCGGCCTTTTGACCATTGCACCCGTACGGATGCACAAGCTGAAGTCCTGTACCCTTTGACTTCCCGGACATGAACCGCGTCAGAATCCGGAGAGGCCCTTGGGCCCGGAGGCGATGAGATCAGAGACGAGACTTTGGGCGGGTATCCGGCGCCGAATCTGGTTCGAAAAAGGCGGCCTTGTCGGGGGGCCTTGGTTACTGCGTGGTCACATGTTGCCACACCAAGGGGCCAGATTTTGGGCACCGTTGTTGGCTCGCGCCATGGAAACCTATCACAGGCTGATCTTAGAAGCCCAATTGCGGGCGATGCTGAGGATGCTAAAAGACCCGCTGCTTTCGAAAAGCCAAAGGCGCGCAACGTGGAAAAAACACGCTCTCTAAAAAGCTGACTGGGAATGCACCAAATCACCCAGATTCGAACCGCACCAAGATTCGATCCAGGGTTGTTGGTCTGGTTGTTTGAGGCACAAGGAGCTGGGTTGCAACCCTGACTTGCTTGCAATTCTGGAGGAAACGCCTGCTTTTCTTCCTTTCCCTTGCCGCACTGGAACCCCCTTTTAAGGCACCGGCCTCAAAATGGACCCCCTTGTGAGTGAGTTTCCTTTGAGTCAGTGTCCTTTTGGTTCCCCCTGAAAAACCACTCCAAAAGGGGTTCCCCCTAAAAATCGACATACCATTTTAAGAGACGCCATATAAAACACCCGTGCTCCCATCCTCAAACCTCCCATCACACTGGGGCGCAGCGCCCAGACCAGTTCCGGCCGCGTGCCGTTGATCCAGGGCGCCTACGGAAAAAGCTCTGCTTCCCCCCTAGTCCGATGTTAGCTATCAGCTATCTGGTTGGTTTCCCTGGAAAAAACCAGCTTGCCACGGTTGTAATATGTGGCATGGTCAAGAATCCTTGCTATGTGGGCCATGGTCATGTCTCCCTTAAAACCCTTACCATGGTTCTGTTACGGTGGTTTATGACCATTTCACATATGACCAGGGCTGCTAAGCAGTTTAGTGACTGTGAGTGAATGAAAGAGTGAGTGTCTGCGTGGAGCGGAGTGGGCTGGGGTGGGCTGGGGTGGGCTGGGGTGGGCTGGGGTGGGCTGGGGTGGGCTGGGGTGGGCTGGGGTGGGCTGGGGTGGGCTGGGGTGACAGGACAGGAAGGAGCCGCGGTTGTGAACGGAGTCTTGGCGGATTGCAGCGGCAGCTGAAGATTCCACCTGCGCGGCAGTGCAGGGCGGAGCAGGGCGGGGCGCGTGGGCTGTGGGCTGTGGGCTGTGGGCTGTGGGCTGTGTGGGGTGGGGTGCGGCGGCGTGGCGTGGACTGGAGTGGCGTTGTGTGGAGTGGAGCGGAGCGGAGTGGAGGGGAGCGAGCCGGGGCGGAGCGAGTCAGTGCGTGAGGGAGCAAGGAGGGGAGTGAGTGAGGGAGGTAAGGAGGGAGGGAGGAAGGGAGCGTCTGTCGGAGAAGGCGGCGTCGGCAGCACGGACGACGGAGTAAAAGAATCACACACAATGCCTCAGTCGCCAACCAGTATGGCACAGTTGGCAACTCAGCTGGTAACTCAGTTGGCAATTCAGTTTGCAAGCCAGTTGGCAGCTTAGAGTTGACCCAGGATTAGTAAACCCGTCCCATAAGAAGGGAGGTGTTCTCTCCAAAAGTGATGAATCCGCACTAAGGGACACCCCCCGAGCAGAATCAACCAGGAGTTCTGCTTAATCCGGGGTTGACATTAGTTGGCGGTGTTTGGCTATTTGGGCTTCTTGAGCCCCGTTATTCTTGGGCTGGCAGTTTTGCGGTCGCTGCACTTGGATGACGCTGCTGGTCCAGCGAGGGTTCCGAGCGGGTCTCAAGCTTCCCGCATGCCTTGATATGCTGGAGTTTCCTGAGTTTGTAGCCCTATTCACAATCAAACCATTCAACAGCCAAGTATTCACCAGCTGCAAATCAAAAGGTCGGAGTCGGGCCACCAATGAGGTCAAGCCGCCAAGCAGTTCGTCAAACTGTCCGGCTGCGCAACCTAAACACTCAAGAATCATAGCATGAACGCGTGGCAAGACTTCAAGCACCGTCGGTAAAAAACCAGTTGTTGTCCTCTTGGAGGAAGATGATGACACTGGAGAAAATGTGTTTTTGAACTGGCTCAAGTGCATCGTTCAAAAAAAAAAATGTTTGCCCAGCATTTCTCCAATAGTTGCTGAAGGACCCGCTTGAGCCCCGGGAGCCAGCCCGTGCAAACGCACGAAGATGCGGTTCCAATGGCTCGCGTTCCAATGGGCTTCCGCGCTTTGAACCGCGAATTTTTAGTCAAAGTCTGAGGCAATATGAGGGGCTAAATGATCAGAATGGGGGGGTGGGGGCACTTCAAACCAATTTCAGTCATAGTCATGGTCATAGGAGAATATGTTGTGTACTCGTTCAGCTCTTTGTGGCACTTCCAACAAGCAGGCTGTAGTGCGCAGTTGCCCTCTTTTCGAAGGGAAGTCGTCTTCCGAGTGCAGACAAAAGTGCAAAACCAGGTTGCTCACAAAAAGCAAACATCCTCCCCCAAAAAAGGAAAGCACAAAGTTCCCAAGACAAGACCAAGACAAAATCAAATAACCCCACCAACATAGGCGAAGCGTCCAAACTCTCTCGCGCCTTGGTTTTGCTGCGCATCCACAGGGTTTGGAAGGGCACGGTGGTGTGGTTCTCCAAAACCTCGGGACATGTGTGTCTGTGAGGGATGTTTTGAAGGTATTTCTTGGGTGGGCTAAAAACAGGAAAACCACAGTTCTGGTGGTTTAGTAAACAGAAAGCCACCAGTTTGGTGGTTTAATAAACGGCAAACCATAATGTTGGCGGTTTAGCACACGGCAAACCACAGTTTGTCAGGGGTTTGCTGTTTTCTTTTTGACACATACCCATAATTTGTTGAACGGGCCTAGCGGAGGGCCTCGGAACATCGCAAGGGGAACTTGTGAATTCTGGTCGAACTTTGCCCTCTCTCAGGTTGATGACCATCCCTACCAGCCCGAAAGGGGATGTGGGTGTGGATCATGTGTGCGCGTTGCCTTGTTGCGTGTTCTGTGTCCAAAGAGTTTAAAAGGTTGCACCGCGGAAATCATGGAGCTGCACAGCTTCTCCGAGTTCTTGCGCTCCCATTTCCTTCTGGCGCCACGAAACAACATATCATGGTCAGGCCACGTTTAAAAAAAGCAACAACAGTTGGTCTAAAAAATTACCTGTCTACCGAGGGAGAACAAAGGGTTTGTTCGAGTTTCTTTGGGGTTGGAGTGCAAGGCGTAGTGGCTCCTAACTCAATTTCCGCAACCTGGCTCAGGCTTTCCAGACTAAGAATCTGGTGTTTTGTTGCTCAGACGCGGAGATTCTTGGCAGTACCCTCGAAGTCAGATGGATAAAAGACAGGTCCTCCAACTGCGAACGGGGGATGTGGAGGCGGGGAGAAAGGAGTCCCTGACGATTCTTCGACAGTCCGTGGTCAAAAAGCAACTCCCACATCCCTTCCCTCATTTCCCTGATGTCCCTCAGTTCCCTCATTTCCTCAGACCCCCTGCTAAAACTTTAACCTTTCGTGGGCTTTACGGAAAGAACACCACTGGAAACCCAAGATCCGAAAACCTGAGGAACCTAGTGGTTTTGAGGGAAACTAGTGGTTAAAACCAAAAAAGCTCAATAAAAGCCTGAGACACACCTAGTTTTTTGTTTAAACCAAAAAAGATCCCAACACCTGAGCGAACCAGGACCTGAGATCTCACCTGAACCCATCTCCGAACCCACGGCCCCACGGCCCCACGGCCTCCGGCCCGCAAAGGTTCACCAGCTCCTCTAGCTCCACCACCCGGCCATAGCAGCTCCGGAGCCTGAGAGGATGTCTTTTTGAATATTCTAGGGGTAAGGTTTGATTTGTTAAGGGTCATGGAGACTCCAGGTATATATTTAGGGGTAACTTCCATTTCCATTCTGAACCCCGGGATCCGGATCTTTCGAGAAAACCACCAAAAGCCCTGGGGAAATAGCGATCGGTTTTTGAAGAGAACGACCTCTCCAAACACACCATCTGACAACGCCCTTGATCGTCCGAAATTTCAGGCACCCACAGGGAGTACGCTTTTGAGAGCCATTTCAGGGAACTGCAGACACCAGGCTGGGTGTGGCGTGTTTGTTTGGGGGAGTCCGCCGATTCTGAGCTTCTGACTTCCCCAGGTCATGGTAAGTCATATGTCTGGACCGACCAATCCTTTCCTGAAGACAGTAGGGACCTTGCACAGTGGCGCGCCCGAACCGGGTGGTTGAGAATTTGGACGATGGGGCCACGTAAGGACCCGTTTTGTCCGCTTCCAATTCCAAGTCACTCTAGCTCATATGGGTGTATCAGGCACCCCCAAACCAAATGAGAATCGGAAGAAGTTGCCTTCATTTCGCCCAAGCAAGGCACACGCACCGGGATTTCGCATTTGTGCCATGTGCTGTTCAGGTGACCATCCCCTCCCTGAAATTGAAAAAGACAAACACACAACAGGGGAAGGCCCATTCATTATCCTGTTGGGGATGGTGACGGTTCAGGTCTTCAACCTTGAGGGGTGCCAGGTTGACAAGTCAAGGGTGGCCTACTAGCAACATTGGACGGCGGTTGGGGTGGACGAGAAGCAGTCCAAGTTTTCCCATCCCCTCATTGAGGAAGCAAGGGGTTTGTGCGCGGCTCAAATCTGGACGTTGGCAATTCGGGATGGAAATCTGGAAGCCATTTGACCAGGTTATCACGAGCTCACCCAAAACTGGCTCTGGGCGTGACATATATATATATATACATATATACATGGCTAGTCTTGCGTGCTTCCCGGGTATACGTATGTATGTGTATTTATATATATATATATATTGTATATATATATTGTATATTCATAACATGTCTGTATGTAAATATGCACATATATGGCTATTATGTTTAATGATGAACCCCATGAAAAGTGGTTGGTGGGCATAAATCCCCGCCTAAATGATGTCCACCATTTCCAGCCAAGCCCATATACTGCCAGCCTGAACATGCCCTTGAGTTCAATTGAATTTTCGATGAGTACCCCCCAGCTTCTTCTGGCAATGTAGCGGGCGTGGCCCGTGTTATCCCGATGATGATGGCTCGCACTCGTGTTTTCCCGATGATGATGCGGTCCATGTTCAGTGCTTGCCCGGAAGGCGAACAAACGGAGTCAAATTTGCGGAGACAAAGCACGTTTGGAAAACCAGCAAGCCACTTGATGTTCTTTCAGGTTCAGGCAAACCGACAGAAATCCTGGTCAATGCCCATTCAATGGGCTCCTACCTAACAATTGCACTCTGATAGGATTGCTCTTGGGTTCTCCCCTTTCCCAACAACACAGCTTCTGTGGGCGCCGCTCTTGAATGAGTCAACTGTAACACATAAAAAACATGTCGAGAAAGGTACCCAAAGTACGTGCTGTTAAGAATGACCCCATCCGTGCGTGTTGGTTCCCTCACGTCTGAAGTAGAACTTCTCCCTTGAGCTGCCTTGACTTGCTTGGCCAGCTCAAAGCAATACTCCAATACTAAGCGAATTCTAAACAGCACTGAGCCTGTACACAAGAGAACAAAACCAATACTAAACCAAAGCTAAACAGCACTTCCTAAAAAACCACATCCGCAGGCCCTAGTCTAAACCCGATTTTGTTTTCAGGTTTCTCTCCATTGACCTCCCGCATTTTGTTGGGGGGGTGGGGGGAGCTCTTTACTAATCACTCACGCTACTCAACTCAAAAACAAACTTCATATTCTTGGAGAATATAAAGTACTCTACCCCAAAACAACACGGCAATGTTTGGAGAACCCCAAAGAAAAGCACAAGGAGAAAAAAAAAAAAGTCAGGGGCCCTGTTGCACCCTTCCCACCGGGGCAACGCGCGTTGGAAGGTCGAAGAGCTCTCGGAAAGGCACCCACTGGGTGCCCGCGTAGGGCTGGCCGCTTCAAGGCGAGCGCGGGGAGGGATGAGCGACTGGGGGCGGCTGGGGTGCGTGGGTGTAGAGTGTGGGGTTGGATTGGGGTTGGGGTTGTCAGAATCTCGAATCTTTCCTCCAGCGGTTTTAAGCACCGCCCCAAACCATCCCCCAAGGAAAAATCTGGATATACCGCTACATGGCCACCGAAAACAAAGGTGTGTATATCCCATTAAATCCAGGATCGCTCCATTTCCCCTTGTAGTGGTTTTTCAGCGTCACCCTTCAGGTGAGTTTCTGATTGGTGGGGGAATGTTTAAAAAAAGGGCCGAAATAGGGCGAGCCATTGCCTCTCAGCTTTTGCCACCAACCAAAAGGAATGATGTTGTTCATTCTGGTCCATATCTAGTGAACCAGAAAATGCAAAATATGTGTTCAAGAGATCCTGGATTTGGGGGATCTTTGGGGAGCGTCTTTGCGAATCTTGGGGGGCTGTATATTTTTTTTGAAGGTCCCAAACTGTAGTTTGGAGCTGGCTTTTTGCCCCCTCTTCTGGTTGGTTTGAGATGCAATTGTTTGATGTGTTGTTTGCCAGAAAAGATGACATGCAAAATCACATTAATTGTACAAATGTGGTGGGGGCGGGGGGTAGGCATGCTTCTTGCAAACTGGGGCCGCACTTAGAATCCTGAAGCATAAGCTTCAAGACTGGCACCCACGACAAGAAAGCTGGTTGAAACTTGTTTGTACCAAACTTGCCCAGGGAAATAGATTTGAACCACGTTTGCAACCAACCCTAAGTGAAAAGGGGCACAGCCCAGCCCCGCTTTCGCGGAATTCCATGGCCTCCGGGTGGGGAAACTTGAAGAAGCCCGGTAAGACCAGGATCCGACCTTGACGCGCATTCTAGCTTCAAATGTACGTGTCAATATGAATACGTGTCAACCTATGTATCTGCGTATCAGTATACCTGTTTATCTGTGTATCTATCTATCTATCTATCTATCTGTCTGTCTGTCTGTCTGTCTGTCTGTCTGTCTGTCTGTCTGTCTGTCTGTCTGTCTGTCTGTCTGTCTGTCTGTCTGTCTGTCTGTCTGTCTGTCTGTCTGTCTGTCTGTCTGTCTGCCTGTCTATCTATTTATCTATCTATCTATCTGTCTGTCTGTCTGTCTGTCTGTCTGTCTGTCTGTCTGTCTGTCTGTCTGTCTGTCTGTCTGTCTGTCTGTCTGTCTGTCTGTCTGTCTGTTTGTCTGTCTGTCTGTGTGTGAATGCATGCATACATGCATTAAGCATGTATGTATGTATTGTGTTTGTATGTCCGTATTTATGTATGCAGTTATGTATGTCGTGCGTGTGCGTGTGTCACGTCGCAACAAAAATAGTCCACGCAAGTCTCAAGCAATTCAAGGGCGGCCCAAAACCAGAATATCCCCAGACAGGGGGTTCCCGATTCGCCAAGGGCAAACACGCCGTGCCAGTGGGATTCGCGCACCCTCGTGCACTCTAGCGCGCTATTTGCGGAGGTACTTTTTGACTGCAGAGAGTTTCGGCTGACAGGGTAGGCTCATGACAGCGCAGGAGGCCGCATCAAGAATAACATGCGCCGCATGGGCCAGCTGGGCCGCTTTAACGCTTCGTCAAAGACGGAACGAGTGGCGCTTGGAAGTGCACACTTGCATAAGCGACCGGATGTTTTGTTGGCAGTCCTGGACGCGTGCAAAATGTATAGACAAGCCCTATCCAGAGCCCAGAGGCTGAGTCCCCGAGATGCTTTCCATGTGCCACTGGCAGGAGCTCTGAAAGCAGGGCGGGCGAGGTGCTGGACCGACGGCGACCCACCCGTCCTGGGCGTGTATATATTTAATATATACAGATATATATATATATATATACACCTGTAAGCACGTCCCTCAGTATAGGCCTCCTGAGTGTGACAACACCTGTGTATATGTATAGAATTGTATGTGTGCGTGTATGCATCGTATTGATGATGGGGCCTCAATGATTAAAATGGGGGGTGGTGGTTGGGGTAGTAGTAAACCAAACTAAGTCACGATCATGGAATAATGATTTGTAATTGTTGAGTCCCTTATCATCCTTAAGTAGCGGTTTTGATTGCGGATTGGGGATTTGAACTTTGTTTGCCTGTTGAGAGTAAATGCAAAACCACCTTCAACCCCCCTACCAATCCAAATCACCAAATATGTATGACCGGCAAACCAAGAGCTATCTCAACACACTCGTTTGTGTTCAGGGCAAACGGGAAAAGCAACCCGCCAGGGTCCATGTCTGATTTTAGGGATCCTTCAAACCACTCCAAAGACCCACTAAGATTGCTTCTTTTGGACTGATCATGTAGAGCAAGCTTCATGGCTACAAACAGGTGGGTCTATGGGTCTATGGGCATCAGTCTTAAGCAACCAAACCATTGAGGGGTTTACACAAAAAATGCTGGTGTTGCAGGCGGCTGCTATGGGTTGCATTCCAAAATGAGGGCCCCCTTTTCGGCTCGTTTGGCAATTTTCGAAGACATAAGCAGCATTCATTTGTATATACAAAGGGATGTGGCCCTTTTCGGACCCCTTTTGACGGCTTTCAAGGGTAGCTATGGGCAAACCATGTTAGCGGGAGGTGCCCCGACTTTTGAGACATCCATGTGAATGCCGGAGAATACAACCAAAAGCCAATTCGGGCCCACCCAAAACAGACGCCCTGACAATATACTGTCAGGCTGATGGAACACCCAAAAGGCAGAAGGAATCCAACCACATAAACACTCTGCCAATGCATCTGCAAGTGTTGAACCAAGCCCCTTTTCCACTCCTCGGTCGATGTCCTAGACTGCCTATCGGCTCAAGAAAGTGTCGCGTATATCCGGGGTGGTGGGGGAACTCCACACTGGCGTTGGCTTATCTACTGATGCCAGGCAGAAAAAACCTGCACATAACAACATGCCATCTGAGTGTCAAGTCATCACTTGGTGTCTTAATTCCAGACAGAACGTCCTGACCAAGTTCTCGAGGGTACCCATGAACACATCGAGTCCATCCGAAGATTTTGACCCATGGTAAGAAACCAAGTAACCAAGAAACATGCAGTCATCGGTGCCTGGTAAACTTGTCAAACACAATCATATGGGCAAGTGGGTCTAAACCCATGTTTGATCATACGTGATTCACCATGGTTCCACTACCTGCAAACCACTCTACAAAAGCAACAATGCGGTATATTCACCAAAACAAGCTTGCTGTAGCGTCACCCCACCCACACACACACACACACCAAGAAAACCGGACAGAACCAAAAAATCAGCACAAGTCCAAAATACGTATGCCAAGAGCAGCAAAGTGACTTTTTATGTGGACCTTTTCTTCAAGGCTTGTTCTACATGTGCGCCCAGCCTTCAGCCTAAACAATCCATGTGAACAAATCGTAGGATCCCAGTGGTCACGGTTCCATGAAGGTCTAAACTCCATGAGCTGAAAGGGAATGGCCAACCCTTGCTCCTCAGCCAAAAGAACAGCCGAAACGGGGGTTCCCCATTTGACACCACGAAACTGAAACCCGCTGACTTTTGGTTCTAAGATGGTAGTAGAGTCACCTAATAAAATAGCCAATATGGGTTTTTGTTTGCCCTCGCATGGGTTTGCGGTTGCTTCTTGGTACCGTTTTTTCAGGTTGGCTCAAAGAACCAAAAGGAAAGGCCAGGTCCATATCCCACATACCCACTTGGCAGTCTCTCTTTGGCTATAAATGGGCTTGTCAAAGCCCGGTAAACCGAATCGCTTTTATGGAGGTTAAGAAGACCCATAAAAAACCAAGCGATTCGGCCACAGACCGCGTCAAGCGCTTTTTCGGGCGAGGAGCCCAGAGCGGAGGCCATGTCCAGCGCGGTCTCGTAGGAGATGCGCTGGTTGTGGAACCTCACGTCTCGGTCTCTCGCGAGTCCCGTTTTGGCGGACACTGTCCCAAACGTTTCACGTGGAACCTGACGTTCGGGGGGTCCAAACCAGGGCCCCCCGAAAGTCAGCCAAGTGAAGGGTGGGAGGGTATGCTGGTGTTGCTGGGTTCTTTCAGAGGGGACTTTGGATGGGCGGTTCCCTGGTTGTGGTCGAACTTTGGGTGGCCAAGAGTTCATGTTCAAGTGCTTGAATTTTGGCGATGTGCCAGGTTTCTGATGGGAACTGCCTTGGAACCTATGACTGCATGTTGACCGAAAAAAGGTAGCCCCCCCCCCAAAAAAAGTGAAGGATCCCCTCTTATTCACCAACAGTCTATCGATCCTAGACAGCACTCCCCAAATGAACGGAAGGAACCCAAGGTCCAATTCCAGGAAGATTCCTTGGCGAATTTGGTTCTGTCGAGGAAACCCAAGCCCCTAATCCTTCCGTCTGGTCTAGGAACTGTTTGATCGGGCTACATGGATCCCATGTTCCGCATTTCAAAAAACGCACATGGAACCCAGAACAGGCGGGTCGAAACAATTCGGAATTGCTCCTCATCTCAGGTTGACATGGAACCCAACAAACAAACTCGTTTAGTACTCTGTTGGAAAACCAAAACTGTTTGGGTTCCATGTCGTTTTGTTGAGTCACCGCAATAACTCCAGGCAAGTAAGTAACTAAAAGTATGTCATACGCTTAGAATGACAAATCCAAAAATATGCAACTTTGATGGTGGGTCAGATTGCAACCCCCCCGCCCCTTAGAGTGAGGTCGCTCATGCTTTTATGCTCACACGAAATTAGCATACCTCATGAGTCAATGGAGATTCCTCTGAAGACAATGCTTTGGTGGGTTCTATGTTATCTGCACAAATGTGGAGACCACGAAGGAATGGAGCTGTTACCCATATTCCCTGAGAAGCACGTTGAACTGGGCGAATGACTATCTCATCAACAAACCTGGAAGTGCAGACCTCCGAAAAAGGGCCGTGTGCGTGAGGGAGTCTCTCCGTCAAGATCGGACCTCCGAAATGGGTATCGTTGATTTCCCGTTGCGTTTCCAAGCCAACCTGAACAGATTTAAATGCCTTTAAATATATATATATATATATATATATATATTGTGTACATGTTGATCAGAAACCCGACAACTACCACTTTGAAATGCAGAGCCATATGTTACCTGACTTCAGGGATCATGCTCAATCCCCAGGAGCTCGCCGGAATGTGTTTAAATAGGCCATAAATGATGGTGTTCCTTTTGTGCTCCCTTTAAAACCACCAAAAAAGGTACCAATTCAACAAAACACACACACACACACACATGGTTTTGTAAGCGGGAGTCAGGGCTGGGCTTCTATCAAATTGGAAGCTTGTAGGCTCGAAACCAATACCTTGGAGATAAAAGAAATCTAGAGTTTGGGTCTACACTAAAACTCGGACCCCCGACCCGCTCTCCCCCCCCCAACCCAAAAAAAAAGCTAAAATGATCTTCCCAGTGGTTACAGTCCAACTCGGACAGCGAGTTGGCCCCCCTTTTCTGCTCGTGTTCCCATGCTTCATCTCGCGGAACTCGTTTGCTTGAGTTTCCGGGAGTCCGGCGCTGCAATTGCTCCATATGTCTCGAGGTAGAGAACTGGGGATGGTCAATTGCAGTGACGTCGGCGCTCGGGAAATACATCTGGTGCCTGACGTTGTAAGATGCCGCAACGATGTCAGTGGTCAAGCCTATGTCCATTCATCTCTCTCCAAAAGCTCTGAACAGACTAATGCGACAAGCGGTCCTTCGCTTTCCTTGCCAAGGTGTGTGCCAAATGGTGCTCGAAGGCTTTGTCCAAAGACTCTGAACCATTGGCGGTGTCCCAACTGGCCATCTAGGAGTCCCGAAGGGCTCACAAGTGGCAACCTAACCCACCCACCCACCCACCCACCCACCCACCCACCCACAAGTTTCCACTACAAGCGAAATAAGATTGGCCTTCCAACCATGTAAAACCTGTCGATTTCAAAGTCTGAGTCCGAAGCCACGAGCCCTTTGCAAGGCCATGCTTTCATTTGCCAGAAGCTATGCCCTCTGAGCCTCTGACAAGCCAACACGGGGGTCCTCAGGAAGCACAGACGTCGGCTCACGAGTCTGTTCCTTGTGTGACCCTACCGACCAAGGGCTAGGCGGCTGGATAAGCCTGATTAGCTGGTAGCCTTCTAAACCTATCGTTTATCCACTCACAAGCGAGAAAACAGACATTTTTTCAACCAATAATCAAGAGAGATAAACACCCGGGCTTGCTTTGCCGCATCTGCGGTTGAAGCCCATATCTGCGACCCCTGTCTTCACTTAAGATCCCTTTCAGTTGGAGCTGTGGAGGGCTGTGGGAATTGCAATTTCGCTTCTGGGATACAAACCGAAGGCCTTCCACATGGATCCATTTAAAAGAGAGTGTGTTTGGTGTCACAGAACTCATCTTGGTTGGGAACCATTGCGAACCATGGTCACTTTTCACAAGATGGATGATGCATGAATTTCAAAGAAGAACATGGACCCAACAAAAAGGCTCGTTTTCGCTTAATTTGCTTGAAACAGCAAGAAAGAAAACCCGATTTCCAGGACGCCCCCAAGAGCTCAAAAAGCAAAGAAGGGGTGGATAAAGGTCAAAACGAAGCCAGAATGAATCATGTCTTTGACCCTAGCCATCCTTTAAGAAAAGTTAGAATCGACAGACAGACAGACAGACAGACAGACAGACAGACAGACAGACAGGCAGGCAGGCAGGCAGGCAGGCAGGCAGGCAGGCAGGCAGGCAGGCAGGCAGGCAGGCAGAGACAGGGACAGAGACAGAGACACAGACAGAGACACACAGGTACAGACACAGACACAGACACAGACACAGACCCAGACACAGACACAGACACAGACACACAAACAGACACACAAACACAGAGATCCCGTTGCCGCTCACCCAATGCTTGGAATGCATGTGGGTCTGTCCTGTTATGAAGGAACCCGAAAAACAGTGTGTTGCTCTTTGATTTCTCTTTGGGTAACCTCATTAAAACACACACACACACACACACAACTTTTAATTCACTGGCCAATTATCTGGCTCACGGAGGCTTGTCTCGGGCCCCACACGTTCACCAGGAAGCGGCCGGTCCTATGGCAGGAATTCGAGCGGCTTCCTCATTGCCTAATCCACATGGCCCCGAAGCAAAAGGCACCACGGATTTGGGACGTTCCCGCCTGCAAGTCTCTTCAGAGAGGCGGAACTCGGCGGCGCTTGCGTGTGAGGCATACACCTCGGAAAGGCTGTCCCAATCTCGAGAAGGACAGTCGAATGTCGGATTCGCCAACCCAAATGTCCGGTTGGCAATGCTTTGCTGCTTGTGCAAAGCACCAGCTGCAATTTATTGGTGGGTCCACTGCAACAAATGTCACTTGTGGAGGTCCAAACAGCTGGAAATCAAGGGACGGAAGTGATGGGGGGGGGTGCTTCACGCAGCTGCCTTTCCAATGCAAAGGCCATATCTGTTGCTTGCGGTGAGTGGCAGTTGTGAGGCTGTGAGGAAACAGGCCTGCTTCCAAAAAGGTCAAAGGTTTGAAGTTCAAAGCAAAGCGCAAACATCTTTAAACCACTGAAGGTTTCTCATTTGGAACTCTACTCTTTTAGGAGTCAATGGCTTCTTGTAGCGCAACGTTGCCTAAACACCAGCTGAAACCCACCGAAAATCCAAGCAAGCAGGATTGCTTTCTTGACAGCTTCCTGGGATGAAACATGTGGCTTCCCAACTGTATGTGGCAGTTTTTGCTTGATTCCCACTGGGCAAGGGCTGGCCCATGGCAAACAGTCGATCTGTGCCCAATCAATTCTTGGCCCCAGCCCGGGGTCCAGAAATGATACTCAACATCCGAAGCGCGAGTTCGGATTGGCGTGTTGTCACACACAGATTCATCGGGCTTTCTTCGTCCCAACCTGAGCAGGATGTTGTTCATTGTTTTAGCCTGACCTAAAAAACAAAACAAACACAGATTTGGATTTAGGCCCCGGAATTGATCTTTGACCCCCTGCAAAAGGCTTGCCGGTGGATTCCCCAATTGCAAGTAGGAAATAAGGGAACGCCTGCAATTTGCCCCGCGTGGTGTGGGCGGTTTACGTGCGATCAAGGGTGTTCAGGCAGGCTTGGGAGGTATGCAGGTTACATCAGTCACTGAACTAAGGGATGCATACTGCCTTACAAGCTTACATTTGTGGCATGCAAGCCTCCATCATAACTGCGTGTGCCGTTGCATTTTGGATCATAATTGTGGACAATTCCAGTCTGTGAAGCCAAAACACGCCACCCCCTATCACCATGTTGTCACTCTGAACCCCGGTCTAACCACTGCCCATCAGTCGGGGGTCGTGTCGGGAGAGAAGCCGAGGTCTTCGCGCCAAGTTGTCATAGGCTTCAGCCACCCCAACTAACCCCCCCCACCCCTCGCCAAACAAGGCCTGGTACTGGGATGATCTTCCAAAGGGAGACAGGAAAGGAGGATCCTGCTCCCGTTCCTTTTGGGGTCCCCCCAAAAGGAAATAACTCTTCAACCAAGCCTCACAGACCTCTGGACCATAGTCCTGCCTCAAAATAGGGAGCCGTTTCAGGAAAAATGAGCATGGTAGATCAGGGGCCCGAACGGATGTCTCCGGAAAGGGGTCCGAATCTCATCGGAGCCCGCTTCCACCTCCCGAGCGCCGGGCCGGAATACGGCGCACCAAGAAGGAGGGCAAGTCCTCACACCAAACGTCTGTCGACTTCTAACTCAGCCCCTTCTGCACCCGGAAAGAATAGAAGACGGGTGGCCCGAAAGCAGAGCTGACCGAGTGAAATGCGAGAGCATGTCCTCACAGCGCAATAAGAGCATGATCTGATTCTGTTCTCTTGTTCTCTGAGCAAGCTTCTCTGAGCATGCTCTCCACGCAAGTTGTCCGAGGAAGCTCCTCTGCGAAATAAAACAATATCGTGGCAAGTTTGCTCAACAAGGTTCTCTGCACAAGTTTCTTTGCGCAGGTTCTTTGCGCAGGTTCTCTGAGCAAGTTCTCTGAGCAAGTTCTCTGAGCAAGTTCTATGCGCAAGTTGTTGAGTGCACATTTCTCTCTGAGTAAGTTCTCTGCACAAGGCTCTGCGGCAAGTTTCTGCGCAAGTCTGTCCGAGCAAGTGCGCCTCATCAAGCTGTGTGAGCAAGCTTCTATCAGTACGAATCTCCTTTCGGACATGCAAAAGTGCTGAAGAGTTGCGATGTTCCAGCCACTGCTACGAAAGTGTACTTCGCGTGAGCTGCGCAGACCAAGCGGGATTTCAGCCCGGGGCCGCCCCCTTCCAACAGCCAGCGCGGAAAGCACGAGACAAACTTTCGGCCTTGCTTGCGACTAGAAAAATCCACCCGTGCCCTGCAATATTTTTCTCTTTCCCATCACGGCAAGTAATCAGGGATCCCCACCATCACCCCCCAACAAGCGGCCCCAAGAGTTTACCAAGAAATAAGGCCGAACACTTGCGGCCTTACCGGTGGGAGTCTTTGGGTGGGTCGCTGAAGCAACCAAGTCTCCAAGCTGGGGAGCGGGTCTTACTCCCAACGCCCCAACAAACCCCTGAAACTAATTAACAAAAGTCGGTCGCCCTGAAACGGACGGGATGCTACACACATCAGGTGAATACCTGACAATACTACCAGAAACCAATAGGCAAGGGACTACCCAAAACCGATACCCATCAACTTGCACCGATAAATGAACCACCCAAAACCCGCCTAGAATCTTCTTTGTTGCCCTCATATGATCCGAGCGAAAGGGAACCTGTTCGAACCCGAGGGTCGAAAATGAAATCCCGGTGGCACATTCCAATTGGGAAAGCGGAGCTTAACCAACCAGACCCTGGCCACCTTCAACGACATGGAGGCTGTTTAGACAATAGGTATTTAAACATGGTTTTGTTTTGACTGGGGGTTGGCCCCACCCTGGTCAGTATCGACCTTAGGTGCTCCCTTCAAAAAAAACACATGGCCATGGGTCAAAAGCCCGTACCCCCAGTGAACATCCCAATCCCCACTAAAATAGGCTAAAATGGGTGGTGCACCGAAAGCCCCAAAATGGTACCATTGGTTTTGACAACCACAGCCACATGTCCCAACCAAACCCTCAACAAAAAACGAGGGAGCCACACCTCACGAGCGTGAGAGTGCCCCGATCGAAGGCGCCTTCTCCTCCACCAGCTCGATGTGGAAGGGCCGCCCAGACCTGACGAGGCGATGGCGATGGCTTCGCACGTGTCAAAATAGGGGAAATTGGGACCCCCGAAATGGCGCAACGGCTCTGTACTCTTGGGCTTCCCTGGAAGCCAAACCTAAAACAAAACCCTCAAAACAATGCAAAAACACAACACACACAGAGAGACACATACTCACACATGGCAGTAAATGAGGGGATGCGCCAAGGAGACTGATGCTTCCCTTTCAGGCTTTAAGGGAAAAGTGGTTTTGAATTCTTCAAAATCGAGCAATTTCGATTGATTCGTAGGCAAAACCACCTCCAAGACCCCAGAAACCCCGGAACCATTTCGGCAACTCTGCAAGCCAACTGCATGTGTGGAAGGCCTGCGTATGTATCCTTCCTGGTCAAAACTAAGAAGTACCCCGCTGAATGGTTTGTATCATCCCTCTCCGCGCCGCCCATGAAGGCTTCACACATACCCGTCATTCCCTGAGCGCCGCCCTTACACATGTGTTGGTGTTTGTTTCTCAATTTTGGGGTGGACCTAAAAAGGAAGCCAACAGGAAAACCAGCCTTTTCGGGGCTCCCGATTTCAATGACACCTGTACTACGTCCCCACGTTCAAAACAATGGCTGGGGATAATGATCGACATGGAAACCACCATGAGCATCTTTGACAAAAGATAAGGGGTCTGGAAAACTGTACACTGATTTCCTATGGAAATAACTGAAATAACTAACAAGTACGCTATGGCACCCAGCTGAAGTACTCTGTATCTGGTCTCTCCTCTGACCTCGCCATATCTTTGAGACTCACTGCCAAAAATCACATGTTGCTTGTCAACACGGTTCGAACCGTGCTTTAAATCGAACACAGGAAGGCTAAGCTAGAATGCAAGCACGCAGGCACCAAAATAAACTCTCAATCCGATTGCGCGTGGGGGGCAACAGCCATGTTGGCTGATGCGGCGGCAAAGAAACCCAGTCAAATCAAAATGGGACCAAGGCGAACCAAGGCAGCGTTGACCCCAATAGCAGCCAGAGCTGCTATGGACTTCGAGCTGTCGCGGCTGTCCTCGCCCCTGTCGGGCTGTCGCACAAGGCCTCAAACTTCGGGCTGTTGCCCGGCCACTGGCAGGAGCCCTCAGGCTTCACAAGCGTCTGTCAGGTTCTATCGCAGCTGTCTGTCACAGGCTCTGTCGGCGGGCGGGCCGGTTGCGGTGGTCGGATGTCACGTAACATCTAGCAAACCCCAAACCTGGTGGGGAAGTACGGCAAAAGCACAAAGGGCAAAAAGGTTCAGTCTGGTAATGAGATGCGGGGTCAAAACTCTGAGTGGATTGGCTGAAGAGGGTCCAAACTGTCTTACCACGGTCATGCTATCTTGACAAAAGGTCACCACATGACCGCGGCAGCTCACACCGTTCGGGAGATCCCCAAAACACACTGACCCCTATCCATGCCCATTCCAACCCGGACGGCTCAATCGCCCTGGGCAAAAGTTTCGCTCGTCGCTATTTAGAGGGAAACATGATCGTTTCCCAAAAAGTTGCAGTCTAAAGATCCAGCCAAATAGCAGCCAAGCTACCATCCCAAACAGGTTTTGACACCCACACACAAAACCCCTCTTCCAGAGTCAAGGAAACTGCAGACTTATCAAAAACCTCTCAAAGGTAAAGATTTGACTTGGCGTCTGGCCACTTCTTTGGTTTATTTGGCCTTTAGCCTTGCCTCCCCCCCCCCAATCCTGGCAACGTCTTTGGTTTGTGTGGCCTTTGGCCTTCCCCCCCCCCATCTTGTGGGGGCGTCTTGGTCACGCTTGCACCACGAGGGCCCAGAGCCAAGGCGGAGGTATTGAAGGAGGAGCACAGCAGCCTTTTGCAAGGCGTATGATTCAGGCATACCAGATTTCATAGCCCTAACGAGACGCTCCTGGCGCCAGTGGCATCTCCAGCATCACCACCACCACCAGCATCAGCAGCAGCACACACACATCACTAACATCATCAGCATCATTAGAATCAACGGCATCACCACCCACACCACGAACACAACCAACACCACGAACACCACCAACACCAACACCACAACGCGCAACCATTGGTCTTCCGTTGATCGCTGCACATTCTCTCCACACAACTCGAGGACTTCATCAGCTTGACCAGGGTACCGTCTTGTTTAAGCCTTGCCTGTGGCGGTAACTCTTTACCCCCCAATTTACCCGCGACTTACCACAACTTCACCACCACATTACCCCAACATTTCACCCTCAAACCCATTTGCGTGGGGAAATTGCTCACAATGTGCCACCAATGTGCCACCAATTTGGGGGTGAACGTGCCCCAGAATTAGGGGTAAATGTTGCCAAATTCGATGCGAGTCGGTAGGCCCCCCCACCCTCTTAAAGAAGGCATGCGATTTATTGATAGAGGCAGGCCCTAAAGTATGGTTGCATCCGTCAAGATACTTTCGATGGTGGCTCGACTGATGCTTGGCAGTTCTCTGTCAGCGCACACACACACACACATCAAGAGTGAGGGGCATTCTCTGAGCTCTGACACACAGCGTTCCTGTGTCATGTGCTGCCCTATGTGGGTCTTGTCTCAAAATCGGAGAAGGCCAAAAAAGAGCTTCCTCGTGGTTCCCCTTAACACAACCCGAGGAACCGGTGCCCTTGCGTCCGCTTGAACCAAAAAGCGCACATGTCTCGACCCAAGGCTCCGGCGGCTTATGGAAAGCCACGCCACGGCCACCAGCAATCAGCTCATCCTGGGCTTGGCTGGTGATCCTGGTAGCTTGGGCAGGGGGTTGATCCCCTTGCAACCTACCGAGTTGGTTGAACCTCCGGGGAAACTTTGGGAACTCCGACCAAAAACGTCCGAATATCCCTCTTCATTCCCGGCTTGCCCAACAGTGTGGCCAAAACTCCGCCAGGTCATGTTGTTCCTTTGGGAACCCCTTGCAGGTGCCTAAAATCCCCGATTTCAAGTGGTCAATGATCATTCCTACCCAACCCCCCCAAGTCAGCAGGTCCATTGGCCATGACCCAAACCCCAAAAACAAGCACCAGAGGCCTGGCAACCCTAAACGGGGAACTAATTGCTCAAACAAGATCGGTTCAAAAGTCTGTGTTTCCTGGGGGCTTGGCCCAGCTCTTACTCAAGGGATAAGTCTTATCAAGGCAAATCAGGCCAACATAGGGGGGCCAAACTACTTGCCAGATACTTTAGTAGGGTGGCTAACTTAGGCGGTGAGACAGGACTCTGTGCGTCGTGGGTTCATGATCGAAAAGGCCAAGGGTCTTTGGCCTCAAAACAAAATGGCCACAAGCAGCCAAAACCACAAAACTCCAAGTCTGTGGCATGCAAAGCTATCTTGTTTGGGTCCTTTCTACATGTGAACCCCCAGTTGTCCAACTCCAGTAGAAAAAAATACAATCTGCCTTGGCCTGAAGTGTAAAGAACTAAAGAGTGGACACACCGCTTTCAGTGAGGACCTAAGCAATTGACATACAGCAATTCAGTGAGGCCCTTCATGCAGCAAGATACTTTTCTTCATACACTGACCATGGGATCAAACCAGTGAATAATTTGCGTTTTCCGCGCAAGCCCATTCTCAAGGAAAGGCCTCGTCTTTCAAAAGAGGTCCCTTGCACCAAACCATGGAGGAACGGTAGCCCATCGCATTTCCCCCAACAATGCTAACATGGCTGGGTGTCTTATCCATGAAAAGAATCAGCATCAGTCAGCAGCATCATCAGCATCATCATCATCATCGTCATCATCATCATCAGCATCATCAGCAGCATCAGCAGCTTCATCAGCAGCATCACCACCACCATCTGCACTATAGAAACCACGACAACAACATCAGCAGCATCATCAACATCATCAGCATAATCAACATCATCAGCATCACCATCTGGCACCACCATCATTCATCATCACCACCATCTCCAGCATCTGCATCACCAAAAAACACAGCAGCAGCAGCAGCAGCAGCAGCAGCAGCAGCAGCAGCAGCAGCAGCAGCAGCAGCATCATCATCATCATCATCATCATCATCATCATCATCATCATCATCATCATCATCATCATCATCATCATCATCATCATCATTGTCGTCGTCATCATGATCGGCAACATCAGCATCATCGTCACCACCAGCTACACAATAAGCATCGCCAAAAACACGACGACGACATCATCCAACAGCAGCATCCCGCATCATCAGCAGCATCATCAACAGCATCAGCACAACCATCATCATCATCACCACCAGCATAACCATGATCAGCTATCACCATCACCATCACAATCATCATTATCAGCATCACCATCACCAGCATCATCATCATCGTCGTCATCAGCATCATCATCATCAGCAGTATCGGCATCAGCAGCATCATCATCAGCAGCAGCAGAGCCTTGTCATGAGCAACCACAACCACAACCACTACCCCCGCCAGCACCACCACAACAACCGCAGCAACGACAACAGCGACAACAACACCAGCCCCGGCGGACCGCGATCTGAACCTAGGGGCCCCGGCTCCGGCCAAGGCCACTGCGGCGCCGACCGGCAAGCCCTCCGCCTCCTGGCATGGCGCGATCCGAAAGCGTGGGGCAACCGGATGCTTTGGTTTTAAATGGACTGGGTGCATAAGCCTAGTTACCAAACAAAGGCCAGCCATCTTGGCAGAATCACCCCGGTCTTAACGGAACTGGAATGAGTTCATTGAGTCTTCATCACCCCGTTCTGATCAGGTTGGTTGCAGGGTTTGAGGGACCGAAGCAAGCACCCAGAACCCACGGACACAAGCTGAGCTGGAGAAAACACTTAGCAAAATGAGTTGGCAATTGGGCCTGTGTTTTTTGAGGGCTCCCTTGTAAGCCGCCCGTTTCGGGGTCCTACTTTGACCCACATTGGGTTTCCGCACATACTTGGGACGAACCCCATATCCAAGTGTGAACAAGGGGGTCGTGCCAGGGATGCGGGGTCTGGGTTGTGAGGTTTGCAGGTCTCCTTTTCGCAGAAATCAAGAAGCGAGGCGTGGGTTCTTACAACTCCATGACCCTTTGGTGCGCATTGTCTAGCTTGAGATTCATGTCATCCTGTTTTGAGGGCTTCCGCTTCAAGATGTTCAAGGCCAAATAAGTTGCTTAAAGCTCCCATCAATGGGCAGTAGAAATTGGGCACCGAAAAAAAAAACCCAAGGAAACCTGAGACCAACCAATCGACCTCCGCGGACAAACCACGATTCTTTTAATTGGTTTCTTGACAAGCCGCCTATGCAGGCCTTTCCCCTAGCCAAATCAGGCCAAATCACAAGGGCGCGGCATGTAGGCCGCTCAATCCGGTCTGACCATAGGCATTCTGAGCTGCTCGGCCGTGCATTTGGGCATGCGACTCACGCGAAATGGAACGAGGCGAAGGAAGTGGGGAGTATGGCTTGTGTACAAACTTTCGGGCTGACAAGATTCTTTCATAGGGGTCCAAGTGTCTGGCGCAAAGCAGAAGCAGCACTGATCATGAGTTGTGGTACCGTGGCCCTGCTTGGCCCCGTGTCATTGTGTCTTTCATGCGTGAGGACCTTTGCCTGCATGATGTCATTGCCAAGCATCCGGAGTGGCCAGAAGAGGTCCGTGCATTTGTCAATGGCGCTGAGACCCCTCTTGACACTGCTGTTAGCATGTGCAATGGTGTTGTCTCTTTCCGTGTTTTCCCCTTGCATGGAGGTGCGAAGAAAGGTGGAAAAGGTAAAGGAGGGCCTGATCGCAATGCTTTCCTTAAGGGTGCACTGATTGAGAGAGGCGTGCCCAGTGATGTTGCGCAGGACAGAGCTGGTCTTGTGATCTCCCGCCTTGGCACTGATTTGTTTGATAAGCTTCCCAAGGATGCCACTTTTTGGGATAAACTCAAGCAAGAAGCCTCACGCCACAGCGTCCGCCTGATTTATCCCGGTGAGCTTCGTCAATTCCAGACAGAGAAGCGTGCAGCCTCAAGATCTACCACTGACAGCAGCACTGCAACAGGCACTGAGGAGTGGTCCATCAAAGGTGGTGGCAAGAAAGGCAAGCGTCAGCGGCAGATTGACACCACTGACCTCAAGCTTGTGTCTGCCGACTTCCAGGCGGACGATCAAGTTGTGCCTAGCCTTGCATTTGCTGATTTCAGCACTGACGCTAGCGGCATATGTGTCATGACGCCACAGCAGGCCAAGGCATTCATGCCCCCAAAGAAGATGTCCACAGACGGCCTTGCCATCCTTACCACACAGCCTATGCCTGAGCAAACTGAAAGCCCCATTCAGTACACTGCCTGCAATGCCGAGGGTCGTGTTGCGCTCATGCAGGGGCACTTGCTGCAGTTCGGTGACATTGCAATTTACCATAAGCCAGCGTGCCCTGAGCTCACAGTTGCTGAGGTAAAGTCCACTGTGCTTGAAGTCATTGTTGACAAGTCGTGCAGTAAGTGGGCCACGGCAGTTAGTGACATTGTTACGCACATTGCTAAGTCACATGCAGGAGTGAATTGCACTGAGGGGGTCTTGAGCAAGTGGCATCTGAAAGTTTACGACTCCCAGAGATTTCCATGCCGCCAGGATCACACCAGTGCGTCACACATGCATGGCTTTCTCAGAGTGCGAGATGATCATCTTCTTCCCTTCCTTGCCCTGTCGGGCCGAGACGGTATCTTCGTGAATACCAAGGCAGGTGCAGGAGCGCGGGATGAGCGTTTTGCCGTTGTCCCTGTGAGAGACAAGACCAAGCAGGAAGCGCTTGCAGTTGCACAGATGCACGCCAGTGCCCTTGGGGTTGTCAAGATGCGGGAGGGATTTGGCATTCGTTGCAAGCGTGAGGATGTGCGCAAGATTAAGAGAGGTTTGAATCCTGATGTCATTCTCTCTGAGTCTGAGCCCGATGACGTTGATTCATCACTGCAGTATAAGCTGTGCAATGTGCGAACGCAGACCACGAAGCAGGCCCTCACTGATGCCCTGCGCGCCCATGGCTGGATCGCCACAGTGACCAGGGCTCTCGGAGCCAATAGTTGGTTTGTCAAGTCAGCGAAGGAGCCGCCTAGCAAAGAGTTCCTGATCAATGGTCACCTTGCAGTGCTTATTGCATATCAGTCACCAGCAAAGCAGGATGATTTGCCGAAATGGCCCTTTGCGGGCCTTGCAGTGCCCAGGACTGGGGTTGAGCAGGCGAGTAGTGCAGCCGTAGGACCGTCTGTCGCTCTTGCTGCAAAGGGCCCCAGCGCAGTGCGATTGGATCAGATCAAACATGACCTTGAAGAGAAGGTTGCGAAGCTTTTTGAGGAAAAGATGAAAGATACTGCCAGCCGTTTCGATGGCATTGAGTCAGAGATGCAGCAGCAGAAGCAAGCCTCTCTTACCTTGCAGAGTGAGATTGGAGCCAACACGCAGCAGATCCAAGGGCTTGGCAAGACCATTGACACTGTGCGCACTGAGTTCCAAGTTGCCAATGGTGAGCTGATGGGAGGGATTAAGCAGTTCATGCAACAGATGCGTGCTGAGAGCGAGGTTAGTCTGAAAACGTTGCATGCCAAGCTTGATCAGATACAGGCTGATCAGATGCAGGTTGATCCTGAAGCTGACAAAAGGAGGAAGGTCAGTCCTGCCCACAAAGGCAGCTGACTAGTGCAGAGTGCGCATGAGCCTAGCGCTGGAGGCCGTGTGGCACTTTCGAGATTGTGCCAGCGTGATGCATGGGCCATGCCTTGTCGCTTCCTTGTTTGCATTGCCTTATGGTCGGGTGTGGGTGTTGTCGACGCCTCATCTTTGGGTGCAAATGGGAGTGGACTTGTGGCCGTGGAGCCCCCTGACATTTGGGGTCACCTTAATTTGTTTTTTAATATTGCATTCTGCATATCAGCCGTGGTTGCACTGGGAGCATATCTCCCCACTCTGATGAAGTGTGCGATGCTTGCCTCTCCTTTGCCCAAGCAAAGTGGGCGGTGCCTTGCTCGTGATGTCAGAGGCATTGAGGCGCCTTGGCTGTTTTTATCGTGCAACCAGCATGTCATTAGACCTGCGCGCAAAGTAGGTCGAAGGCGATTGCCATTCAGGCATCGACCCAGAAGCAAGCCAACTGTGCAGCATAAATGGAAAGGGTGCGGCATTTCGTTCCTCATGGTACTTGTCATCATCACCCCCCTCCTTGTTGCTGAGTTTAGTAATTTCTGTCATTTGCATAATTTCCTTGCCCATCAAGCTCAACGCTTTGGGGAGGCACGCAATCCTGGTCCGCAAGGATCGGAATTCCTTCAAGTAGGTGTGGTCAACCCCACTTCAATTGGAGGTAAAATGGATGTTCTCAATAGCATGGGTGATGGTGTATGGGCTCTCAGTGAGACTTCGGCCACTGCTCGAGTTCAGCAAAATGCTCGTAGTTACTTTCGCAAGGAAGGTAAACATGTGGCTTTCTCTACACCGGTTCGGCCTCACAAGCATGGACTTTCTGAAATTCGGGGAGTGGCGCAGGGCGTTGGAGTTCTTGCCTCATACCGGGTGTGGGAGTCTCTCCAACCCCCTCCTGTTGAATTGCGAACCAGTTCGCGTTTCCTGGTTTCCTTTGTGCAGATTTCCCCAACGTGTACCCTCCAGGTGATTTGCATGTATGGCCCCCATCATACCTCGATGGTTCATCCGCATGCCTTTACAGATAAAATGCTTCGTTTTGCCCTTGACTACGCTGTCTCTTTCAAAGGTCCCACGATCCTTTGCGGAGATTTAAACAAAAGCCTTGATGACCTGCCTACTTGGCCATTGTTGCAGCAGTGTGGATTTGCAGATCTTGCCCTTGTTGCTGCCCAACGTCAAGGGGTCGAGCCGTCCCCTACATGTCGGGATAGCACTAGGTATATGTATTTGATTGGCACCTCATGTTTGCGTGATGCCTTGGAGGACTGCGATGTTTGTCAAGACTATCTCTTTGACAGCCACCCAGTTCTTCTTGCTACCCTGCGTAAACAGGCAGTCACCTTGCCTAGGATGCGCATTTGGTGTCCGAAATCATTTGATGATTGCATTATTGACGCATCTCTTGCTCAGGATGAAACGAACAGCAGACAAGCATTGTTGGAGCAGGAAGTAGCCCAGGCACTCAGTGAGCATGACCTTGATAGTGCGGCTACCATTTGGACTAAGCATGCAGAACAAGTCCTTTACCATGCCACATGCGATGTAGAGGGTAGGTCTGTGCGCCATGGCAAGGGCTATCTTGGACGTGCGACTGACAAACTTGTTGCATACACTCCAGCATCAATCCCAATTTGCAAAAAAGGACGCGACGGTGACTTTGAGCCAGAAGGGAATCATCATTCAGTTGGCCTTAGGAGGCGTCTTCGCCAAGTGCGACGCCTTCAGTCACTTGAAAGACAGTTGCTGTCATGTGAAGCGGGCAGTGAAACGGAAGTGGCCTGGCATAAATGCCAGGAGCTTTGGGGTGCCATCTTAGCTGCCAAGGGCTTTGCGGGAGGTTTTGTCCGATGGTTGTACGCCTGTGGCTTCAGTTTAGTTCCCAGCGTGTGCCCTGATGCCGGTAGTGTCCACCTCCTGTATGAGCTGCTTGTGCGTGAATACCGGAGTGAGGAACGGCAGTTCATGTCCAAAATACGAAAGCAGCGCCAACAGGACATTCGAGATGATTTCCGCCGGGGGGGAAAAATTGCATTTCGCATGATCAAAGATGGGGGCAGCCCGATGCCCTCGATCTTTCATGTACCCATCACCCTGGCAATGAAACCGCAACGTGTCAGGCTAGGTGGAAGCAGACAAATTCGCGTGAAAGACATCTCTCAGTTGAGAATGGATTTGAGCATTCATTACAATGGTGCGCAATACCGGGTAGATGAAGTGCTTGATGATGCAGTTGTCCTTGATCGTCCATTGCAGCAGGTCAGTGGTCTCATTGAGCTCACCCAGTGGTTGCCAGTTGCTGAAGATGATGAAAAAGCGATCTTGACTTTCAAAACATGGAATCAGTGTTGGCAGCGTGATGATCCCAATGATGATGACCAGATCATACAGGATGCAGGACACATCTTGCGTGACTTGCCCACTTGGACCCCTTATGAGGGCGTCCCCATGTGCCTTGATGATTTTCGTGAGTCTCTGCGGGGAGTTAATGCTAAAAGCATGAGAGGTGCTGACAAGTGGTCCCTCAGGGAGATCCGCCAGCTGCCAGATTCCATTCTTCAAATCTTGATGAAAATTTTTCATGAAATTGAGGCAGTAGGTGACTGGCCGCTACAGTGGGTCAGGGCGTGGGTCCTGCTGATACCCAAAGAAGAGGAGATTGTAGGACCACAATCGCTGCGTCCGCTCACAGTTCTGTCCCGTTTGTATCGGTGTTGGGCGCGTACACACGCTCACCAGGTCATCAAATGGGCTACGTGTAACATTGCTCCAATGTTGGGTGGTGGTGTCAAAAATGCCGATCCTGTCATGCTCATGCTGGCTGTTCAATTTCAGATTGAGTGTGCCAGCAAGGCACATCCGTGTGCAGGACTGGTCATTGACATTGCCAAAGCTTTCAATAATATCCATCGTGGAATAATGCTGCGAATCATGGCGAAACTTGGATTACCTGAATGGATTTGCAAGCCTTACCAGGGAATGATGCGGTCCTTTCAACGGCATCTTGTTTTTGACAGGCACGTGACGGCAGGTAGCACCAGCACTACTGGAATCCCTGAAGGTTGTCCCTTTGCTGTTTTGGGTATGCTCTTCTACACGGTTTCCTTCTGGGCTCACTTCCAGGTTACCTTGCCGCGGATCTGCACTTATGCTTTTGCAGATAACTGGGCTGCGGTTGTGCGTACAGCCAATGATCTTTGGACCTTTGCTAGCACCTTGCAGCGTTTTTGTAAGCATATGAAGTTACCAATCTCACCCAAAAAATGTTGGATGTGGGCCACTGAACCTGGCATGCGCCGAGCCATACGGGACATCACACTTGATAATGCATCCCTGTGCATTAAAAGCAGTGAGCGTGAACTTGGCTTTGACATGCAGTATCACGGTCGGGCTAAGCGTGGTACTTTTCAAAAACGCCTTGCCAAGGTCTATGGAAAACTGCGTCGAATACCAGCGGTGCCGGTTGGTAAAAAACAGAAAGCAAGATTGGTGGCTGGCTCTGCACTACCCTCCTGCCTCTATGGGACGGAAACAATTTTGGCCTCACGACAGGAATTGTCACTCCTTAGGACCCGTGTCTGCAAAAGCATTGGGTGTGGTAGAGCTGCGGAGAACCCTTACCTTGCCCTGGCTGTTGGACATCAGGTGCCCTTAGACCCTGAATTTTGCATGGTGGAAAGGAAAATCGTAGCCCTGCGACGTGCAGAGACCATTGGGATCCTCTCGGTTCCACACTTTCTCCAGATGGCGTCGGAGCCGGGATTACGCAATGGACCAGCAAAAGCCTTGCATGACAGCTTGGAAAGATGGGACCTCCGGCTGCAAAGTGACGGGGTTATTGTTTTGCATAATGGGATTTCCCTTGATATCATGAAGCAGGACCTTTCAGTTGTCAGGGATCTGTTGAAGCTTGAGTGGGGAAGGGTTGTCACTGGACGCATTGCCCGCACTCGCAAGCATGTTGATGTGTCCTACATTGATCTGCAGCATCAAGTGCGCTTAGGAAAATTTTTAACGCCGGCTGAAGTGGGTGCCATCCGGGTCCATATCAACGGTGTTGCATATACACATGATCGCACTGCATGCTTCTTGGCTGAGAGCGACCCTTCTTGTCCATTTTGCGGATTTCACACGGATAGCATTACCCATCGCTTGGAGTGTACGGAATTGCACGACATTAGGCGTGACCTTGTTCTGAATGTCAGCACCCTCAAGCGGCTTCCTGAATTCTTGACTTGGCATGCAGTTGGGCCCGTCAAACAGGTTGTTTGGGATTTCTGGTTGCGGCTCCAGAATTTGCAGGATGAGCCATTGCCTCCTCCTTTTCGTGAGCCATGCAGTGTGTACATTGATGGATCGTGCACTGACATGAAGGATAGATTAGTGCGTTTGAGCGGTGCTGCAGTGGTACGACGGAATGCCCAGTACCAGGCTACGGTGATTTGCCAGCGCACTGTGCCTGGAATTGCACAAAGCTCAGGCCGAGCGGAGGTCTTTGCAGGTCTCCTTGCAGTGCAGACTCACACATGTGCCACAATCTATTCGGATTATCAGCTTTTTGTTGCGCGAGCAAATTGCCTCTTGCAAGGAGGATGTGTTGGGCCTTTTTGGACTAATCGTGATCTTTGGTGCAAATTCAAATCTTGCATTAGTCAGCCGCATGTGCAAATTGCTGTCTGCAAAACAAAGGCGCATGGAGATTGGAAGAATCTCCCTGAGCCAATGCGTGAACGTGGATGGTTCAATGACCTTGCGGATTGCGCAGCAAAAAAGGCAGTTGAGAACGCATGTGCCCCTCTTCGAGCTGCATATGTGAGGGCGCGCGATGCCCAGACTTTTGTGCGATCACAGGTGTGCTCTTATCAGAAGTTTCTTGCTGCGGTTGCTGAACGAAAGTTTGAGCTTGCCAAAAAGAAAGAACCCAGGGATGGGCCTAATTACGACCTGAAAGTGCTACATGTTGCAGGTGAAGGACGGCCACTGCCAGTCAACTGGCCAGCGCTTCACAGGGCTTGCCTGAATACACATTGGCCAAAGGATTTTCTTGACATGATTGCCAGTTACTTTGCACAATTGCGTTGGTTTCCCACACAGCCGGCGTCCATTCATCAAGTGAGCTGGGTTGAACTCTACCTTGACTGGCTCATGTGGACGGGATGCGTTGCCCCTGCTCGCATGCCTTGGTCTCGGTCCTCCAAGCCAGACTACAGATGGCGTCATAGTGACGGTATTGCGCAAGTTCAGCAGTCACAGCTTGGCGTTGATGTGTATGCGTGGAAAGTTGCTTTCAAGTTTCTTGTGAGGAAAGGGGCTCTCCCTTTGCCTTTCAACATGGTGACACGTGCATGGAGTGTTCGCAGAATTGGCTTACTTATGAAGCATGGAGGCCTTGATCATCGGCCCTTTTTGCTTTGTGGTAATGCTGCTGCCGAATGGTTGCAACGACGTCTTAAGGGTGACAGATATACTCAGAAGACGCTTAAATTCAGTTTGCTTACTCCGCCGAATTGGTGAAGTTTTTCTCTACTTGTGCTGGAAGCACCGCTATGCGTGGCTGCCAGTCACCAAGCTTGATGCAAGGAGGAAACAAAAAAAAAAAGGTTGGCGAGATATTGCAATTTGCCTAGAAGCTTAAAAGGCGGTACGCTTTTCGCAACTGCTTGTTCTAGCCTCTTTGGCTTTGGAACGACCCCATGAAACTTGTGCAGGCAATCCAGTCAAGAGAGGAGCGAGGCTTCGCGAACGGCTCATTCGAGTCCCGAAGAGAGGCTTCAAAGAGATTTGATGGCTTAAGTCCATTTGGGAAAATCCACCAGGGCGGAAAGAATTCGAATGGAGGGTCGTACTTTAAAACGCCAAGCCATGTTCAGAGTGTTCAGAGTGTGTAATGACTTTGGCCCTACCCTCCCATCCACAAACATGGAACATCACAGTGGGCTCCAGGAAGACCATGTTCCTTCAAGAGGGACCCATGGTGGGTTCCACGGCAGTGGACAGGAGGGTACTTGAAAATGCAAACTTGAACTCTGTCCCATTCGAAAAACGGACGTCATAGGGTCATGAGCTGTGCAAAAAAGGACGGGGATCCACTAGGACACACTGGTCGGGCTTGCCTTTTGACCTTTGGAAGAGCAAAAAAGGCCCTCCTCATAAAATCGGCTTTACGTGTTTACAAACCCTCCAAAAAGTCCCTTCGGCTTCGAAAGCTTTGCGGACCTTCCTGCTCTGCCATGTCCCGACCTCCCTAAAAGGTGGGCTCCGCCTCTGCCGCGCGCCAAGTCGGAGGCGGATCTACGGGCAGACCTGCCAATGAGCCATGAGATCATTACGCAATGATGTCCTTCGTGGGCTCAGGATGCAAAATTCGCCTAAAGCATGCAATGACATGGGAAGAACCCTCTGTTTTGGTCAAAGGGGAATGGAGCCAGGCAGGTGACCCTATTGACCCGACCCGCGTAGCAAATCTATGACCAAGGTGACCCGGGCTCCAATCAAGATTCATTTGAGTTGAGCAAATTACAAACATATGGATCTGGGTGAACCACAACTAATTAAGAACTGACTTTTTCCACGTATGGAATTCCGAGCGTAAGGAACCTTCGTCGTGAGGCGCTTTAGCTGGTTTTGCCCGGATCGGTAGCTCGTTGTTTTTTTCTTTATTTTTTTCGCAGACCAATCCAAAGATTTTAAAAACCTCCTCCAACCCAAGACCTCTCGGACCTGTGATACTCTTGAGACTGAGTTTGTCTCATTTGAAGATGTTCGGGCTACAAAAAAGCCCTATGATCTTTACGATTCATGCTCGCGCAAGGGTGCCAGGGCCTTACAGGATGGTACCCACCCCAAACTCCTTGGCCAAGCTAAGGAAGGCCAGCAGGGCTAAAACGCCACAGGTGAGGCAAATGCCGAGCCTAAGAAAGCGCCTTACTAAGGCCACAGATTGCTGAACGATACAGGGAAAATAAGCCTCATTGGGCGTTGTGAGAAATCAGACTTTCGGTAGTCATTTGAAGGGGGGAGTCGCTTGGTATCACAGAAAATGATCCTACCCAGCTCTCCACAACCAAGGCCCAAAACGGCCACGACGGCCGCATCCGCCGAGCGGAAGCTTCCGCCTCCTGCAAGGATGGCCAGCTGGCACAGCAGCCTCAAACAAAACCGGGAGATCGGCTTTGGTCTCCCCACAAGTCAGAAGGCCTCCAAGAAAGAGCTTCCCTACAGGCCAATGGACAAATCTTGGAAGATGAGGGTCTCCGGACGGTTCGTTTTTGTTTATTTTCGGCTTTGTAGGCTTCGTGCCTCCAAGTTGCAACGAAGCGGACCTTTCAGCGGGACACTGCTTAGGAGTTCTCAAACTGGAAACAAGGGAATCCCCACCTAAAGGACCTTCACTGCTGAACTACATAGCTAAATCCCCAGCTAAAGGAATCCTTTGTTTTTCCTCCCAGAGCTCGCTATGATGTTTTGCCAAGGTCAAAATGACTGGTTCCCCCCAGAGAACATGAGAGAACGAGCGAGTTCCCCTAGCTTTCGCGATTGAAATTCGCGACTACCGCGCTTCAAATGGACCATAGACTGCTGGAAATGTTGACAGAACCTCTGACAAATGCTGGGCTCACATTAGAGAAGCTAAGCCAAGCCTGCGCATCAGCCCGCAGCCGTCGCGGCATAGCAGATTCGCTGCGTGTGCGATGTTCAGGAACCTCTGACAGCGTCCTTCTGCTGAGTTAACAAAAGGGACGTCCTTGTATATCTCAAAGGACACCTAGCAAGTTGAAGCGCCCCAATGAAAAAAAAGAAAAAAGAATTGGCAACCAAAAAGTGAAGTTGAAACCACCCCATTTTATCGGCCTAGTCAACCGCACCCCCGGCGATGGTTAAGCTTTTTGTATCTTATGGGGGGCCAAGGTTGGGGATTCGGGTATGCTCTATCATCACTTTGGTGAGAGGCAAAGAGGGAAGTGACCAAACGTTGACCCAGTATTGCATGTGTCTGTTTGGAGTCGGTGGTTTTGAGGTGGTTTAGCCCTAGAGAGCCTTTCCACGAACTTGGTGATCGTGTCGCTGAGTGTCTCTCAGGGCAACTTGATGTATAAATCATGTGTATGTGCATGCATGCATATCTATATATATATATATATATTCATACACACACATACGCACCCAATATCTTGCTCAGAGTTTGGCTCTTTAGTGGTCATAAAGTGGTTCTACACCCTTGGGCATGGTAGGGGATCGTGGAAGCTGTCAGGGCAAGTTACTAGTTACTATGATTCGGCCACCTGAAATTTAGGGAATGCCCAAGGGGTCTTCACCATGGGTGAGCCAGGCCCATCTTGTGACTCGCGTCTCACGTGCGCCGGGCGTCGGAAGCTGGGAAGCCGCGGCAACCGACGTGTGTCTGGACTTGGGATTCGGGCCCCAACAGGGTTCCCCTTAAAGCCACCCGAAAAAGGTGGTTGGTAGAGCCTCAAGGATGTCCCTTTGCAGATTTCAGTTCCACCCACTCATCGGAGTATGCAATGAGCGCTGCCTACTAGAATGATGAAGCATTGAAACATCTGGTTTTCTGTGGGCCAAGCATCGGTTTGCCAGGCTGTTGCCACTCGGTGTCCATGTCTGGCTCGACGCAAGCGCCTTTCGGGAATTCCGCTGGCTTTCGGGAATTCCGCTTCACTTCATCATTGCCCCGTCGAAATGCAGAGTCCAGGCGGGTTGTACTGTGTTTGGCATTTGTTTGAAGAAGCATCAGGAATTTTGGCAAGCCGCCCCTAAGCTCTGAGTTCTAAAGTCCTTCATATCTAGTCTACTCTGAAATACATATATATATATACATATAATAGTTTTGGAGGAGACCCCGGTATGGGTCCTCTTATTCTTCGACAGTACGCTTCTTGGAGGTGTCTAGGCCGGGAGAGCCATTCATTTGGTTCATACCCCCTTGAGACAATTACCATCACCAGACATAAGGGAACTTCCAGTAAAGGCCTTCCTACCAGCAGAGCTCGTTATTTCTCCAGGTTTTCGGTTTCCTTACTGAACAGCACAAATCCAACTCATGGGCCGGCATCCTTTTAGGAAATCATCCGATTTGCTGTATGGGTCCCAGGCTCTGAGGTGTGTCTATCCCTGCCTTTTCCATGGCCCCGCACCCAGCCAGGGATTCCTTTGGATCGACCTGCAGATCCTTGGAAGGCTCTGAAAAGGGATAGCGAGGGTCGCAAACCTTCTTGGCCCCCCCCCTCCCGAATTGCCTGTAGTACATGCTATGTTAAGAAGGATCCCTGGCAGGGGTTGTTGGGCTTTGGGGTGGTCATCCCTGCATGGCCGCTGCTTGGCTATGTCAGCTTTTATCAGTTGCTAATAGGGATATGAACCCACTCAACCCTGGTCAGGCAAAATATCCCCATTTTGGAGGTTAACGCCATTTACAAAAAAAAACGGCCAAGTGCCTTCCAATCGCTTTTCTCCTCGGCCAACTTTTGTTGGACGCAATCCGGGCGTTTCTCCCGCTGTACACTTTGGGTGTTCCAGTCGCTCGGCAAGTCGACGCCTTAACCCGCTTACTGGTCAACGGTCCGCCCGAACCTGAGATTTCAATGTGCTCAGCGACAGGGAGATGGTGACATAACCGCTATGTGGGTATGGGTCAAAAAGAAACCACCAGGGGACCACAGGTTTTAGTCCATGTTGGTCTATGTTTCCATGTACCACGGTTCCATTGTTCCATTGTGGGTACCTATTTTTGACCCACACCCATTTGACAAAACCTCCACTTCGAACCGGGGGTCATTGTGTTTGCTCCTCAAAGATTGCCGGCATGTCAGATAACCCGTGTTGAATCGCAACAGTCACTGCGATGCTTGGTTTTTTGTCAAAGGGGGTTAGTCTCCTACAAATTGCAGTGGAACCCAAATAAGGGCCTTTTTTCTAAAGGAGAATCCTCTATGAATGTTGCTGGGGGTTCCATCGATTTGCAGGGAGTGGGTCGCTATATTACAAAGCTACCCAGGTTACAACCGACTCATAGGCCCATCAGAGGAAGCTCGCCACAAAATCAGCCCTTTTCACCATACTTATGGAACCTTCAGCGGGCAAATCTTCAGGAGCTTCTACCTTTTGCGGAGTATTTAGGCACCCCCGCCCCCCCTCCCCCGAAGACCCCTCATTGGTGGTGATTGGTGGAAACCGCCTCTGCCCAAACCACCTGTCCAATTCACCAAACAAGAGCCCACGTTCTTCCCTCGGGGTCAAAAGGGCCTCAAGAAAAAGGATCTTCCGTACCGGCCATGACTTCTCCTCTGGGAAGATGACACTTAATAGACAAACTTCCTTTTTATGGTCATTGGGTTTTCAAAGAAGACAACAAAAACACATTGGGTTGGGTTTCTATTTAAAGAAAAGAAAAGAAAACATGACTTCCCGGGTTCTTGGCTCTGTTTGACTCCACTGGGCAACGAGCGCCGATCTCCGCCCGATCGGGAGGGCCCTCTCGCCCTCTAATCGCCACGGACGATTCGGGCGCTATGGCCGGACGGTCTACGGGCATGGGAGAGACAGAACCCCAACCGATCGGTTGCTCCCTGATCGACCATATCGGAGGATCGAACATTGGTTGAAGAAACCAAAGCAAAGGACGTCGTGTCCTGCCCACGTTGCAAATGAATCCATCCGAGGTCCTTTTTGTGAGGGAAATGGTCTTCAGGACTCAGGGTTCATGTTCGCGGCGAGGGTAAGCCAATGTTCTACCCTGGGTATGTGTCAAAATAGAAAATGGGTTTCGGTGTTCCTCGTCTTTCCCTTTGAAGCCAGCCCAAAAGACCAAAAGAACACGCCCTGGTTTGATCAAATTCCAGAGGCTCGGGTCGCTCCCTGAAAAATAGGCGCACAAAACCACTATCCCTTTCAAGGAGCCGGGTGGGACCCGGGTCCCACAATTCCATAGTGGGGCAATTCCAGGGGCACCTCCCTTCCTCAATTCCATGCTTAAGAGGTTGGACAGCCAGAATTCCACTTGGGTATGTGGGAAAACAACCACGGGCAACTTGGATGAGGAACCTCTGAAGGAAACCTTCATCTCTTGTGAGCTCATGAAAACAAAAACACCAGGGAAGCCGAGCCTAACTTATTGCAAATAGATACAATGACCTGCCGGCCAGCAAAATTGCCGTTCTGAGAGACGTTGTGATGGAACCCCCCAAGAGCCCCTCATGGCCTTCCAAGCGAGTACACCACTTTTCCTCAACTAAGAAGTGGATCCCCCCAGCAAAGGATCTCCCAAAGGCCTATCAAATGTTGGATGCTACCGAAAGGTAGTCAAGCTGGTTTATGCATATGCAGTTCCCCTAAAGGCCATGGGAAAATCAAGGAGTCCCCTGGCCTTTGTGAAAATGTGTGGAAGAAAAAAATAAGTCCCTGAACTACTGGACTGTTTGACAGAACCTCCGACGGGTTCACGCACTTTGGACCTTCGACTTTGCTAGATAGAAGCTCATTCACACAAGACAGACGGGCTGCGTTTCTTCCTGAAGAACAAGACCGGCTCGACACACCACACTCGACGCGTCTTCTTGTGACATCCTCAAATGGGTGAAAATGCAAAACAAAACATCCGTTAGAAGTGAGATTGTGCCGAAATGATGGATCATCCCAAGTGATACTTGAGTTCATACACACATGCTGCATGTGACATCCTTGGAAAACCTCGCCCATCCAAATCTCTCCGTTCTATGGTGATACGTGAAACCTTTCCGCGCTTGGCGCAGGCTCTCGTTGGGGACCACCTCATTTCAGCGTCCTTTTGCCTTGGGAGAAGCTTGAAAATAATCTAAATCACTCTGCAGGGGAGGGAGCTCTTATCTGCAGTTGTTACAATATCTTCAAAACCTGAAATTAGGGATCCAGAAGTAGAGCTCATTCCCCCCCCCAAGTGAGCTCACCATGAATAGGCAGACCGTATTTTTCCAAGAACAATGTCAAGACCTGACCAAGCCCCGGCCAACAAACTTGCCAGCTCTTGGTGAGAAAACTAGGAAGTGCCCCCTTCAAAATGTAGACTTGCGGGCATTTGCTCGAGGCTCGGTAACCTGTTGGGGGTGTTCAAAGCAAAACTAAAGCCGATTCTGGGGGGGGGTCCAAAGAGACACCCAAAGGAGCCATGAACAAATCGATTGTTTTCCCTCAAAGGCATGGAAAAAAAGCGAGTCCCTGGCTTTTGCGGGGGAAACGGACTATAGACGTCTGGAAATGTCCGAACGTAAGACTCCAATTGAAGATTCGGGCCCCCCAGACGAGAGGCTACCCTGGCGGTCTGCAAGCGCACGCTCGAAAGCGTAGAATGAGCCGAAAGTCAAGTCTCCTCGTCCTGCTCCTGACGAGCGAAAAGCGAGAAACCTTGGAGAGCTCCAAACCATGCTCAACACTCGGCCCACAAAAAAAAACACTCAGAATGCAAGATGCTCAGACTTTGTTTCATATTTAGCCTACGTTCAACACAAAGCCATGTTTTGGGATCAGAGACTCCATGTTCGGGGGGACGCTCCAAAAAGCTGCCTAAGACCTGAAAACCGTTGGGATCCTAAGGTTTCGCTTGTTTTACCTCATCGGTGGAATCACTCGCCAGAAAATTGCAGAGAAAGATTCGGTCACAAAGCTAGAAATTTGGCCCCCAAAGGAAGACAAGAGCACCCAAGACCAAGTTCCTGCCCTGGCACCAAGTGTTTTGTGTTGCTTGCCCAAGGGAATTGCGCCATCTACCTGCACCCTGTAAGGACAAATGGGACTCCCAAAATTTCCATGACCTCTTCAAGTGGTGCCTTCTTGGCTTCTCCATTCAACTGCATGGGACACCTCCTAAAAAGACCACAATTACCAGCTGATTTAGAGGATCGCCCTGTAAAGCAGGTGGTGTTGGGTGTACCTTTTGGGGAGCCGTGTCCACATAGTACCCTGGTAGGCAACTGAGGCAGAGGTTTCCGCTAGGCGTGCGGTTTTTCTTGGGACCAGGTCCGGACCCCGGACTGGAACTCCAAAACTGCCCGGACCCTGGTTGCTCCACTCTCCGTTCACCCATCGTTCTGTCCAAACAGACGCAGAAACAACACAGTCACAACCAACCAACCAACCAACCAAACGCACAACGGGGGAAAACAAAATGCAGGTTGTGAACAACAGCTGTTTGATGTCTTTTCTTAGGTGAAACTGCCCGTTTTGCAGAGGCTGCCCCTATTTTAGGACGCAACCAGCTCTTGGCCCAACTCTGGGGTACTCCATATGTATGTGTATGCGTACAAATATGTCTATGTGTATATATATATATATATTATTTTTGATTCAGCAGCATGTGCAATTCAGTCTGCCCCAGATATATTCAATAACAACAATGGAAGAGACATGCTGAGACGCCGGAATGGTCCGCAGACCCCACCTGGGTGGCAATGAGGGACTGAGTGGCATTCACCATCTTCTCGTAGCGGTCTTGCTTCACCAACTGAGCGGAACGAGCCAATTTTGGGAGCGAGACCAAGACCCCACCCTGGGGGGTCACAGGAATTAAAAGCCACACTCGGTTACTGTCTGCTCCCCTCCAAAAGCTTAACTTCTAGTGGCTTAATGGCAAACCCAGTAGTTGGCAAATTCCTAACATCCAAGCAAAATGCACCTCTGCACATATCTTGTGCAAAGGTCACCGGACCAGCCCTATGGTCGTTGACTTAAATCAGGGGTCAGGTGGGGAATTGCGACGGGAGGTTCCACTGTGGTATTTTTCGGCTGAGTTCGCTTTGTGTGGTGTAAGGAACCCAGCTCGGGCAGGTCGGAGGTTGAATCAGCTTGGGCCACACACAATAAGGGATTCCTTACAAACCACACATACACACACACACACACACTTAAACTCCAGATGGAGGGTGCTAATCTTTCGAGTACAACTGATGAGTCTCGAGTACAACTGATGAGGCTCGAGTACAACTGACAAGTCTCAAGTCGGATAAGGTTCGGCTGGCAGGTCACTTGGCTTCACTCTAGTGTCGAAAACGTTACAAGGTTCAACATGAAGCACACACAGCGGCAAAAGAAGCGGCCAACTGGACTTTCATCAACATCACTTCACAAAAGCAGGTACACACGGGTGATCAATCCGTGCATCCACCATCAAGCATAGCTTCGTTGGCCAGCGTTTGCTTGATGGCCGTTGGCCCCCTGCTACTAATTGTGGTGACAGGGTATTCTGCCACTCCGCACACACACACGCCCCTCAGTGAGGGGCGAGAAGTCTCTTTTTCAGCAGGAAGATCACATACTCAACTGCGTATCTCTATCGTTTACCAAAATATCCACAGCGGCGAGGAGAACGCGAAACTGCCCGAAGCCGCTCAGAAGACGGGAACGAAAGATCACCACGATGAGCATGACGGGTGTCGCCATAGAAGACCGGAGGAAGTTGCAAAGCAGTCGAGCGATCACCGTCAGAAATAGGGGGGGCATAGGTGAACATCTCCTCGACTCGGATTATGTCCGAATTCTGCACGTCAACAAGTGATTGATCCTGGGCTTGATGAGTGGAGAAGGACTCAAAGCGAGAAAGAATGCGTTGGTAACCTTGATGTTGCCAGTCGCGAATTGTCCACGCCTGACTGTGTTCACCAGTCCCACCAATGGGATCAGTTACCCGCTTCCACTCCCGAAACGAGTTGTCTGGTAGGTCAGGTACGGCTTCTTCTGGTTGCCACAGCTGAGGTTGTCCCGGAGTATAGATCCGCACCCACTCCTGATCCTGCCAGACTGAATATTCGAGCCATGGGTGCTGCTCAGCGGTTCGGCCCGACGTCTGAGTTGCATCCTCGATGTCCATGCCGAAGTGAAAGACAGGGCGTACCGCGGGTTCCGATCCAGCTAGCAAAGAATCAGTCACCATGCACAACCATGCACAACCAGCAACTACACAAGAAAGCACGAGGATGAGAAAGCACCCTTTTGTGCCATGATCAACACGCATCAGTCTATTCATCATTTAGCTCGAAGATAGGCTTCTCCTTGGTGATGGAGCTGCATGGTTGGGTCGTAGGTAGATATGGATCAGAGACCCCAATAGACTCAGGTGGTTCAACTCCACGAGATGCACGTACTGGTTGGTGCTGATGGGACGCTTGACGCGCGCGATCCGACAGTTGCTGAGAGATCCCATCTTGAAGACGAGTGAGATCCTCAGTGGAGAAAGCCGCAGCATCCGATGATCTAAGAATCGCATTCAACATTTGCGGTGACATACACAAAGCCGATGCTTGCGTGGCCACGCTATGTTGATCAGGAAAAGACATCGAATTGAAGCCATGAACAGCTTGAGGGGCAGCGACTCGCCGGTAGCCCTCTGTGGCCCAGTCCCTTTTGTACCAAATGCTGTTGTTGGGCTGCCCGCCTTCTTGATCAAAATTTGGGACACAGAACTCCTTCCACTCTCTGTATGTGTGGGGCGGAGGCGGATCATCACGTTCGTCCTGTGGAGTCCATGATCCCGGATGAAAAATCTTGACCCATTGAGCATCTGGTTGTTGAGGATCCGGACACCACTCCAGCCACGGCATGACAACTCAAACCCTTGATGCAAAATCGAGAGGTGCACGGCTGCAGACTACAAGCACTACATGTGACACAACAACAAACATGCAAGCAAACACTTTTGTAGCAAGGCGCGGCTCAGGTGTCGACGTCACTCGCCCCAATCAAATTGAATATCATGGAAAGACGAGGACGAACATCAGCCACCATCCGAGTTCGAGGATGCCGACGAAGAGGACAGCCCAGCGTACATGAGGTCTGGTGATCCCGAAGCGAAAACTGGACGTGCAATGTTGGGGCGCGGATGGCCGAGCCGTTGATATCCTCTGGTGACCCAGTCACGATACTGCCATGTGTAAAAGGATGCATATGAGACCGGCTGGGAAACAGAGCCCATACTAGCCAAGTCGAAGTAAAAGGATCCGGAGCATATACATAGACTCGAATTTCAACGCTTGTGCTCGCAGGGCCATTGACGATGTCGTACTCAAAATAGCGTGGTAGGGACCATCTTGCAGTGCCACATATTGTGGAATTGAACATACCAACCAGATAAGCCGCTTTGAGGCAAAAGGGAGCGGCGAAAACATGGAGAAGGAAAGCACAACACAAGCCAAGACAACCCAAGTTGATGCAGCAATCAAATCAGGCACAATCGCAAATGTTGCTCAAGCATCAATCCGATTCGTTCCAATCAAAATTAGGATCATAGCTCGGTGGGGGAGAAGGTTCCCGCCACGCCCCATCCGGAACTGAAGACTCCGACGAGGAAGTAATTTCTTCATTCACGAGCTCCGTCGATCCAATGGTTGGTCGTGGATTGCCAAGGCGTTGATAACCTCGCGTGTTCCAGTCTCGGAATTCCCACACGTGATATGACACGTACGACATGGGCATGACATTGGGGTCCGCAGCTGTCCCCCGGCGCTGTCTGCGGGCAAGTACACGTCAAAGTGATATGGGCTGCGCCACTCCCTGATACGTGAGATCCAATGCTGGTATTGTCCTCGCGTGGTCACGTCACGTACGACATGGGCATGACAAGCTAAGTACACGGTGATATGCCACTCCCGGTGCGTAGTCCGGTGGGTAGCTGTGGCCACAATGTCGAATCCACTCCACGCCTCTCTCGATGTGGTACTCAAAATAGTGCGGGCACATGATAGCCAAATGTGTCGTCACAGTGCTGTGGAAAGAAAGCGCAAAGCCAAGGAATCTGCGGCGAAACACTCATGCCATGACAACCCTGACTGCAATGTGAATGTGTTGAGCAACGCAATGCAAGGCAACTTTTCAAACTGAAGGCGGGACGAATCAACAAAGTCTGTAGTATACGACAACTATGATTCACCGCCGCTGATGCCGCACACACCTGCAATGGTAATGTCCTGGTCGGCGACGAGTACAGGGAGAAAGACACTTCCGTCCATGATGTAGAAAAGCATGACAGTAATGCTTGCAACTTGTCGATGCAGACCGTGATGGACGAGTAGCCCGTTTTGAAGGGAACACAGTGAAGGGTTGCCGAGATCTCCGCGTGACAGAAGCGGATGTTGTTCGAGAGCGTTTTGGAGAACGCGTGAGACTGCGTAGATCATCATCACGGAACTGGTCAGCGCTGCGTACCGAGCGGCGTGTGCGCTGAGATTTCATGGTGGCCGGGCATGACTGTCCTCGAGGAGAGGGGCTCGAGGAGGCTCGCAATGAGGGCATAAACTGTGGGTGCAGAATCACCGGTGGTGGTGGTGGTGGTGGAGGTGGAGGTGGAAGAAGTATTGGAAACCGTGGCGGGGTTGGAGGTGAAGCAGTCAATCGAACTGGTCTGTCAAGCAATGTACCAGGCCCGTGAAACTGTAACCACGTCGGCTGCGCTCCATGGGTCCAAGTTATGAATGTCTGCACATCTTGCTCCAACATGATTCGAACACTCAAACCCGCAAGTCGAAGAGATAAACGCGGTAGCAGCTCTGCCATGCATGATATCCAAGTCATCAACAACTTTCATGACAACCAACAATGCCCTCAATGTCAGAAATGTCATGAATGTCTTTCAAGTCCTCACTGCAAAGTATGCCAGCCATGTCATGCAAGCAAGTGAGAAAAGAATCATGCGATCTACCATGTCTGCAATTCAAACCATCTCGTCAACTTGCAACGCTCACGGAATGCACTGCCACCTTCCGGGAGTCTTTCGTTCTCTCGATGCAAAGTGCCCTAAGCGCGAGCCTCCAGCTGCTTCCAGGCTTGCTTGACTTCCTCTGTGGGCTTCTGAAGGAAACGGGCAATGGTTTTGTAGGTGGGCCTGGAATCCTTGTCCTTTTTCCATCTGACCATCTCATCTAGTTCACCCTGTGTCCATGCCGTGAACGGTTCAAGATGTGCATTGCGAAGGGCAATAGTGAATTCTTGTAGAAGTTCACGAGATCCATGAACCACCGTGGGAGATGGACGGAACGATGAAGCACCTGGATGTGGACGAACTGAACCATCCGAATCCGAATCAGGTGTGGTAGGCGATGCCTGTCCTGGTTCACGACCGCTGCGAGGGGGAAGGGGAGCAAGAGGTCTTGGCGGTGGTAACCGATCCAACATTGTCTCCGGACGGCGACCAGAAGTGCTGTCAGTGGCATCCCGATGTGCCGCACGAGGCGGGGATAGGGTAGAGGAAGTATCCACAGGCCGGGATCGGATTCGAGTAGGAGTGCGAGACCGATCGGACGAGATGCGCTCTGTGATGATGCGAGGGCGCAGTCCATGCCTGGAATTCCGTGGAGTTGTGGGAGACACTCGGGTGTCGGACTGCTGGTTTCGCTCTGTCGCCAGGGCAAAGTTCAGGGTGTCCAGGGCAGTCGCTACTTGGGATGCGAGGACATTGAGTACCGCCACCAGGTTGTTCACGAACTCCACTGACAACTGCATGGTAAATGAAATCACTGCAAGGCCAACCCAAGCAAGAAAGGCTGCGGAACAGCATAAACAACTCATGTTAGCAAGACTGGTGTGCATCGGTGTGCTGAGGACCTTTTGCCGCTGGTTGTCCGTCAACGGTCATATGAAAGACCAGATGGTCGACACGCCGGCGTGGCCTTGACTGCCGGTGGGGGCTTTGGCATGAAAGTGCGATGGTCAGACGTGGAACCAGTGTGGGCAGGGCGGCCAAGAGGACGCCTGTGGTGGCTGCGGCTGCGTGACCGACGCCGATGAGGGTCCCGGTGTCGGGATCTTCTTCTCCGTCTGCGTTCTCTGGAAGTGCTGACACTCACCGGATGAGGTGGCCACAAGCGTGATGGGCACCGTTGGATAAGTTGGTCGGACCGATGTGGCCGGCACGGACGGAGGTGCCGATGTTGGTGGGGGTGGCAGTGGTGATTGCCCGTCAGGTGCTGGTGGCGGAGGAGGCGGCTGCGGATGCCGTTGCTGACCTTCGAGACGTTGGAGTCCAGCCACAAGAATACTGCTCTGCGACGAGATGGCGTGCAGCATAAGCCGGCATTCTCGTAAAAGGTCACCATGATCCATTCCAGTGTAGAATATGGCTGGAAAGGAAGGGTGCTTCAATCAGTGGGCAACTCAAACTGCGGAAGCAGCAAGCAATGCAACAACCATGCAACAAGCAGCGCCAATACACAATCATGCAGCAACACCACACGCTTTTTTCGGAAGAGGAGCGTCATGATGGATACCATGAAAACACAAACCACGGAGAGCCAGTGCAAAAGGAGGTGCCGGACTGCATTGCCGAAGTCATTCACCAGAACATTCCCACGTAGCTGGGAACCGCAATCGATGAGCGGAGTTTCCACCTGCCATCTTTGGCATGAATGCAATCATAGTAGTGGGAAGCAGCAATGTCGGCGTACGTGCCGCCTCGGGGTATAGTGCAATGAGGTTGGCGGAGTCTTGCAGATCCACCTATGCATATGGGGCGGTCACTGTGCACTCCCGCGAACTGGGCTGCTGCCTTGACCGCCGCGTCATGAGACTGAAGGCTGCCTCTGCAGTAGAAGCCCATCGGAGGCAACCACACTTCGTTCCAGTTCGTGTAGTCGCGATTGGGAAGAGGCTGCATCTGCCATTTCGAAGGTCTGACAAGCTCCTCATCTCGCAGAATGTTGATGGCAGCATGCATATTGGTATTATGGGCCCAGAAAAACGGCGAGTTTGACTGTGTGCGATGCTTATCAGGTAGCAATCGACGTGGCTCGAACGAGAAGAGGATCCCGAAGAGGTTCTTCCGGGCGTTCTTCTTGTCGGGCAAGAACTGGTGATACGTCCGTGTGGTCTTGCGAATATAGGGCCAGCCCTCTTCGCAGATGCCAAGCTGAACAATGAGTTGTGACGGCAGGGACTGTGGGGAGATCTGGAATTGGCTGGAAATCTCCTTGACTACATGCGCCGTCCAGGGGCCTGGGTTGCCATGGGGCAATGGAGAAAATGGTAGTTCCGAGACGGACTTCACCCGCTGCTCATCCTCGATGATGTTGTGGCGATGCGGCATGAGGCTCCTGTAGACCGTCTCCCAAGATTTCTTCCACTTGTCAGGTTCAGGAAACACTAAGGTGGCAATGCAGGGCAACGTGTAGTAAAGAACATCGTCAATCAGGATGGCAATTTCCTCAATCCGACAGCCAGTGCGGAGCGTGAAACGATGGCTGCCCAAGGCAGGTACTTGTTGGCGAACAGGGAGATGAAGCAACTCAATCTGGTTCACGGGTACCCTGAGGTGAGCAGGCGGCAGTGACGGCGATCGAGGTCTCCTCTGATCATCATGAGCGCGACGACCATCGCCTTTCCATTCTCCCCAGTCCTCTTCATCCTCAGACATCCCTTGTGGTCCCGGTGTGAGCTTGACCCGGGAGCGACGGGATACAGGAGAGCGGGAACGCCTCCCGATTGCATGATTGCGCACCGCTCTGACCTTGAACATCACGTGAAGAGCTGTGCGCCTGCACATTGTGCTGATGTACAAGGCCGTGTGTCTGGACAAAGAGCTGCATCTCATTGCCATTGATGAAGTTTGGAAGGTGATCCAGCGTCACTTGGCTCGTGGTTTGGACCGTGCCGTCTGGGCGTCGTAGGCTGCTAACAACATACTCCGCCATGTTCAGGTAAGGGGCGCCGCCATGCAAGGGGCCAACACCTCCGAGCCGACTGCATGCAGATACATGAATGACACAACAAAACGCCCCGACAAGCAATCGCAAGTGAATACCACAAGCAACACAGCAACAAGGCAGCATGCAGATTTTGTCACGAGTCGTCGCCGAACATCACGAAGGAGATGCGGATCGAAACCTTTGGCTTCATAAAGGCGTTTGAGAGCGTCAAGTCCAAGTTGTTGCTGAACCGCAGGTTGAGCACCACGTATAATGAGCCACGAGCGGGAAGACCACGAAGAGTAAGTAAACATCTGATCATTGGCACTCCGGATCCCTTTGATTTGAGAGGGATGATCAGGTAGTTGTGGTGTAATAGTCCTGGACGATGAATCACATAGGTAGCCCAGCACTTTGTCATCATTCTGAAACTCAAGCATCACAGGTGGTCGATAAAATTCCAGGGAAAGAAAATTCCTGAGCACCGGTGATTGCGGGGCAGAATCACGTAGCAGGATGAAGCGATTGTCGACATAACGCTCGTGCCAGATCACCCCGACATCGGGCATGCGAAAACGTAGAGAGCACATTGTTTGGTGCCAGAAGAAGTCCTCCACCGTGGCAACCAGATTGCAGAGAGGGGGTGCTGCAGGTGATCCCATAGCGACTCCACGTTCTTGCCGGAACAAATAGCCATTGATCTCGAAGTGACTGTTATCAATGACAAAGTCAAGGAGGCATCGAAGATCTTGTTCACGAAAGGTTCGAGGAACCTTAGTTTGACGGCGCCATTTTCCTTTGAACATACGGCGTCGATGATCTGACTTCAATTCGTACACCGACCATTGTGAGGATCGGCGGAGGCCAACTACTTAGTTCATAACGATGAAGAAGCACCTGTAGTGCCTGATGGAAACGCTCCGTGGGAATGGATGTGAAGAAACCGGAAAGGTCCTGAGACACCAGGTGGATGTATTCAGCGGGATCTGTCTTTGACAGCGCGTCCAAAAGCTGTTGGACAAGCTCCTGAACCGAAAGCTGACCTGGTATGTCTGGAAAGGTGACTTTGGTAAGTTCAAATATGAGGGCGCCGAAGACCGTGAGGAAGGGTGCTGCCCACGTGCGAAAGAAAGAAATGATCGGTCTTGCTTTCTGCCAGTCCTTGGTCGGTTTGGGAAGGATGCGGGCTGTAGGCAACGGTGCTTGGAGTCGAAGTCCCCACGCGTAACGCTGATGTAGGAGAGAAGGTATCGTAGTGACCACTTCTGAGCGAAAGGATGCTGCAGATTCACGACACAGCGAAAAGACTTCTCCCGAGCAAAAGGTCTTGTGCATCAGTATGGCAAACAACGAAGGACAAATCACATGTGCACGAGAGGGAAAATGATCCGCTGGAATTACAACCCACGAGGACAGAGAAACCACGGTGCGCTGTAGTGATTCGGATGTCCAGTGAGCACGATCATGAAGGTTGGAGCAATGGGCATCAATCAACGGAGTCATAACAGGCCGTAGATCAGTAAGGAGACTGGATCCATGTACATGCCACCGACGAGCTAGTTTGCGAAGCTGTGTGGTAAAACGCTGATGCAGCATGTCAACATCGCCAAAATATTGATCCTTCATGGACGCGGTCATGATGTCAATGTCGATGTCTGCATTGATGCGTGAGAACTCATCTACCATTACTACATGTTCATGCGCACGATGTAGGAGGTGGTCATCAATGTCTGAACAGCGACACGGAAAAGATATGTCAGGAGTCCACCTGCGTTGCCATGTGCGGTAGTTGTAGATCCTGTCCCCCAAGGTAGCACTGCGAGTTTCCACCACCCGGATCTTTGGAAGAAATAGGGAGGGAAACAAGTCTCGATGCGAAGCAACCCAACGTTGTAACCATGTGCCAAGCTGAGCTTTCCAATTCCGTACATGTAGAGGTGGGAGAAGTAGTTGTGTCAAAGTGCTTGGTGATTGAAGTTGTCGTTTGTGCATTACCTGGGTGAGGAGCTTCTGTGCCTTAGAACGAAAAGGCTCGTTGACGAAGACGGAGAGTCGTAGGAAGTAGTAGAGCTGAGTAGGTGGAAAAGCCGCCGACAGTAAGTCTCGCATAGTCTGGAACGACGCACCTGTGTTGGATCCCAGCTGATAAAGAGTGGAGTAATGCGCTTGAATGTCATCCAACATTTCAGGTCGTAATTGCCGTTGAAGATCCGGATGTAGTCGTCGTCGGAAACGTTTGTGTAGCCCGAGTGAGGTGGGAGATGACAACGAATGACGCCGAAAGTCAACCAGATGCTCACGGAAGCCAATTTTTCGAAGAAGTCTATGTACCCAGGGAGCATTCAAATGCGGACGTAGCAAGTATTGCCACTTGCTTTCCTGGACCCAAACCGAGGAAATGGGAAGTTTGATCTCAACCGGAATGGCACAGAAAAGCCAGTAAGTGTTGGATCGCTTCCAGTGCTGAAGTGCAGGTTCGAAGAAGGCATGGCGTCCCCGAAGTAGCTGTAGAAATTTGCGACTGCGTGAGTGTTCTCGTCGAAGAACATCCTGATCAGTTGCTCCAACGTAGTATGGACTGTGCCATGGAGAAAGTCTGATGTAGACGCGTGGTTGTTGATGGTGACCTGGATCTTGAATGAAGTCATAGAGGTCCGGGAAACGTGTCCGTAGTGAGCGAAGGTGTCTTGTGTCCGCAAAAGTGCAATGCATGATTTCACACAACAGAGACGTCTTGTAGAAGTGAAGAACCTCGAAAAACGGCGGGACATACCCATAATCTTGAGAAATGAGACGCTGCAAGAAACTGATCAATAAATAGGCAGTGCACCGGCACCTGTGAAGTTCATACCTGTTGGCCACAGTGTGATAAGACTGCGACATGGAGTGAATCGGGATCTGAAGTGCGATCCGAACCACAACTAGTACTTCCAGAATAAGGCCCAGCCAAGGTAGCCGCTCAACTGACTCATATTCATCCATTGGTATCGACGGTGGTGGAAGTCCAGGAAAGCAGTATTGCCAGCACGTAGAGAACATTGTCAACGAGTGCAGAAAGGTATCTAAGGAATGCCATTGTGCAACATCATCATAGATTCCACAGCGGCGAAGCTCAGCCAACATGGTGAACATGCAACCAATGAAATCTACAATGTGGCGGCGACAGGAATGCAAGCGGCAATTAACACCAAGCAATTCACAACGCAAGCAAAGACAAGCACATCATCAAACAAGTGCAGAGCAAGAAGAGGACGGACAAGTTTTGAACCATTCATCAATCATGACACAGCTGCCACTCCGGGCTCATAAGTGAACGAAGGTAACTGCTCACCCTGTGAGTAAGCGGGCAGTCACGATGAGGTGACACAACGCCTTGTCAGTGAGCTTGGTGAGGTAGCCAGGCTCCAGTCCCCACAGAGCCGCCATCGCCACAAACGTAGGTGCGTCTCCTTTTAGGATGCGTTGACGCGCCTGAAAGACCTGGGTCGACATGGATTCCAAGGACTTGTTGCCGTTGAGACGGGATGGGTGATTGGCCCACTTGATCAATGACGCCAAAGTAGTGGTGGTGGGCGATTGCTTGAGATACAAGCGTGGTTGATCACTAGTCCATGTGTAGTACTTGATGACGTCTGCAGGCGTGCTGTGCATGGTGAGCAATTGTGACACCGCCGGCTTGGAAGGCGGTGAAGAAAGTCCGTGCAGAGACTGCATGATTCGGGGTTGCACTGCGCCATCAAATGACTTGCCATCAAGGGCTGCTGCACTGACCGTAGGTAGGGAGCTGGTCGGTGACGAAGATTGTGTGTGATTGGTCGGTGGTGGTGTGACCAACTCTGCATCATCCTTCTGGGTTGGCACCGTAGGGGAAGTCGAAGCGCGTAGCGCTGCCGAATACTGAGCCTGTAGCAACTCATGAGCTCGATTTAGATCATTGAACTTCTTCACCATGTCTTCCGTTTGGGTAGAGGGCGTGAGAGTCGCGTGTTGCTGCTGAAGGAACTGAAGCACCAAGTTGGCCAAATGGTCATGAACCTTGATACGCTGGTTGAAGTCGTCAAGGTTGAGCCCCAGTGAGCTGGCAAGGTCCTTCTCTAAGGTGAGCAGGTTGATCGACTGTGATCGTCGTAGGTAGTTTGGAACAGGTACTCCAAAGTAGGGCCTCGGTGCGAGTGCGAAAGCCTTCCCATGTCACGAACCTGCCGTGAGCAAATGGTCGGAGCAGCCAGTTGGTGATGCCCCCGTGAATGACCTGAACCAGGCGAACGTCACGAATGTCCATGCCGGACATGTCACGTAGGTTGTTGTGCGGGGTGTTGGCGACCGTCATGGGCAGGCTGAAGTTGTAGAGCTGGTTGATGTCTAGCATGCCATCTCCAGGTGTCCAGTCAACCGGTGGTGTAAGCCATGCTTTCTGAGGTCGAACTGGCAGGGCTGCAGGGTATCCAGGCGATGGTGTAGCTTGAAGGAGTGACCGGTGGTGGCATCACGGGCGTGATGAACTTCGCTGGCGCGGGCTCTGGAGGAACCGGTATCATGTAGTTGACCGGTGAATGATGGAACTGCTGCGTGGGGTTTGGAATCGATTGATAATTGCCTGGCATCACCGGAAAGTTGTTGCTGGAGTTGTAGCCTGAATTGTGTTGCCAGGATACCAGGTTGTTCCAATCCATGCCCTCCGAGACCTGATTGTCATTGTGTTCGCGTCGGCGTGCTTTGCGAGCTTGAGGGGAAGGACTCCGATCCCGTCTGCGCCGTGTTCTGGATCTGTCACGATCATCCGTCGAGACATGATGGCACAACAAACTCAAAACTGCGACACCTCAATCTTGAGAGAATCGAATCCGACAAGATGCAAGTCAACGCAAGTTCAAGCCAAGCACAGATCAACACGCGGCCATGCAGCCACCAGCAGCGATTGTGAGACTTAGCTTGTTCTATGATAAGCATGTTGAGGTCAAATTTTCCGACAGAGTCGGCCCGGGGTCACACAATGGGTACACCCGAGGGTTCCCCACGAATGGGGTGTACACACTTAAACTCCAGATGGAGGGTGCTAATCTTTCGAGTACAACTGATGAGTCTCGAGTACAACTGATGAGGCTCGAGTACAACTGACAAGTCTCAAGTCGGATAAGGTTCGGCTGGCAGGTCACTTGGCTTCACTCTAGTGTCGAAAACGTTACAAGGTTCAACATGAAGCACACACAGCGGCAAAAGAAGCGGCCAACTGGACTTTCATCAACATCACTTCACAAAAGCAGGTACACACGGGTGATCAATCCGTGCATCCACCATCAAGCATAGCTTCGTTGGCCAGCGTTTGCTTGATGGCCGCTGGCCCCCTGCTACTAATTGTGGTGACAGGGTATTCTGCCACTCCGCACACACACACACACACACACACACACACCCGGCCCCCCACCCAAAAGGGGGGCTCGGTTTGGCGCCGGAGGATCCTGCGTTCGAGCCATAGGGGGAGCTATGGGAACATTCTGGCCCGGGAAATTGTCTTGCATGGCCTCAGTCACTATTAGGGCTCTGATCAGTATGTTGTGTATGAAGGTACCCTAAGGGGCCCGAGCTCGTTTTGCTCCCCAGTGGGCTCGCTGCAAAACGACTGAGCGCAAACAAGTTGGCGACGTGGGCCAGGCCGCCAGGCCCAAAACCCCAAAACCTCACTCAAAGGGTCATAGTAGGCCTCATTTGACCTTGATTAAATCGCATTTCGCTCAATCTTTCGTGGGAGCTGTGGGTTGTTTGTGGGGAATCCTGAGTAATTGGCTGTGTCCAAAATCTGAGTGGCTACAGGGCAAAAGTCTATATTGCTGGTTGGCTACTGGGAAAACACTCATTCTTCCAAAAAGTTGAAGACCAAAGATCCAACCAAACACAGCCAAGAAACAGATACCCTTTTGGGACCACCAACCATCTAGCAACCATTCGCAGATTCTTGGACATTCCCTGTGCGGGTACGTGTCAAAACAAAGGGACCCCAAAAATGGTGGGTGTTCTTGGGTTCCGTTTAAACCAACCTCAAAAATGTACCCTCCAAAAGCACAGATTTCGAATCCATACGAGCCACGTGGTCAAACATACGGAGAGTTCCCCTAACGGATAGGGGAAAATGAGTCGTCCCTGTGTTTTTGCTTGAGAATGTGGTTCCCCAATGTGACCGGATAATAAGCACTTGATATTCAGGTGATTCCCGCCCAAAAGAAAGGAAGCGAAGGGCCTGGGGGTCAGGGGCATCCTACATTCTTTCCATGTGCTCAAGATGCCACCATCACCACCCCACCGCGGTTTTGGCATTTGAGGTTGGCGGCCCACCCACCCACCCCCTCGCCGAAATGGCTCCTTAGGCCCCACCAAATGAATAGTAGATGGCAAGGGTAGGTGAGGGGGATGACTAAACCAGCACGCGGGAATTGCGCCATCTAGTTGTGCCTGTCGATGCCGTTCTTCTCCTTCAGAATTGTTTTCTCTCTTCTTCTCTTTTTTTTGGGGGGGGGGGTGCCTCAGGCATAGGCGTTAAAGACATGCAATATCTTTCTAGAAATTGAAGGGCTCCACAGCCACCGGACAATACACCTCAAGGCATCCGGCAAATACATGGTGAACACACACACACCTTACTAAATTCAGGGGCCTTACAAACCCACCCCCAGACCCAGTACTATTCGGCCTAGGTTGGCTCACTCCCCTAAATTAAGCCTTGGGCCCTTTGGAGAGCGAACTGGGCCTGATTTTCTCCGCCTCGCAAGGCTCACTGCCCCGAACCCTTGGTGCCCGAGGCTCTTGTGCAAAATGGAAATGGAAGGAACATCTTTGGGATTCAACCTCCCGAAAAAGCGGGCTGCTGGAACAATATGTCCACTTTTGGGATAGAAGCCGAAGTCGCCAAGTTGGATCCCGTACATTCCTTCCCAGTGACTTCGGCAGAAAAGACTTGGAAGCACAGCTGTCCTTTTGGGGAAATAGATGGCCCCCCGGTAATTAAACGGAATACACCCAGACTGGCCAACAAAAAAAACCTGGACTCCCATGACAAACCGAAAACGGGGCATCTGACCAACACAAAGAGAAAGTGGAATACACCAAACTCACCACCAAAAACCGGGGGGGGAGAAAAGGGAGACCGCCTATGCTTGGTTTCCCTTTGAGCTCTTTCCTCGGGAAGCAAAAAGGAGCAGCAGCCCGTCGCGTCACGTTCCGCGCGGAATTCGCCTTGGCTTCCTCCAGCTTCTTGAGCTCCACCTCCCGCTTCATGATGTACCAGGCCAGGCCTCGGAAGCGGGAGCTCTGGAGAACTTGCGGATTCGGTGCAAAAGGAGAGAAAGGAGAAATGGCAGGACCCCCCAAAAAACGCCGGGCGACTGGTGGTGTCCCTCAAAAAACACCAGGCGACTGGTGGCTTCCCTTAGATGCACCATCCGACTGGTGGTTTGCTTGTTTTGTTGCTGTAAAACGAGAGGACTTGAGATGGTGCAAGAGCTGCAGGGGATGAGAAATGGAATGACCCTGAGATAAACAATACATCCCCGATTGAGTTTCGTTTAAGGGAATCCCAAGCGGTTCATTCCATTTCTCATTCCCTGAGCACCAGCAAGAGAACCATCGGCGGTTCTTCCGCTTGACGGCCATCTGTCTGCGTGTGCGTTTTGCGTTGATGCCCTTTTTTGGGGTTGGTTTAAACGGAAGCCAAAGCAAACCCCACTCATCTTGGCGGGTCCTATTTTGCCACTTTCCTGTCTAGCTAGCACCAACCACAGGGGCACTATCCAAATTTGGGAGACAAATCAACGGAAACAATGCGGACTGGCTCCTTCTCAAAGGAAAAACACCGTCTTTTCTCGATTTTGCTTGCCGGCTTTGTGGGAGAATAGCGACTCGATCCTTTTGTTTAGGGGGCACCCCTTCTCGGTCGGTTTTGACGGGGAAAAGGGTTCTGCCATGGTCATCCTGGAGAAATAAACCTTGACTTCTCCAGATGGTTCAATCCCCCTGCCTCAAAGTTTGACTGTTTGCTCCCGCGTCACTGTGGTTGGTAAAGATACCGGTCTAACGAGCATCGAACCGAAGAAATCGAGGAACAGGCGAAAGGCCCCAATTGCTTTGGTAGTTGCAGGGGGACAAAAAAAACAGCGGGACGAACCCGCCACAAAGATCATTACGCCGACTTGGAGCGGCGAGTGCAAAGAGGAAAAGGCAAGAAGGCCAGGGGGAGAGAGCGGGGCAGGGAAGAGGAAGGCAAGAGTGCAGACCCTGGCGCGAATTCAGGCACGTGAGATACTGGCAAAGAGTTTGCTCACACGGAATGCAAGGGCGCTAAGACCACCTAGGGAGAGGGCGGCCAGGGAGGATCCGAACAGAATTACTAGCCAAAAAAAAAGCTGGCAGTTGTAGGAAGTGCCCCGCACTAACTGATGCAGCACGCCACTTTGATCAGGCATAGGAACATGTTCATACTTGAGGAAGACAGCCAGGTAGTACAGCTGCCTCCCATTGCTTCCAATGTGCATTCCACACACCGGTCACACAAGGTAACATTGCTTTCATGCTGCAGAGGTTGCATTGCTCGCCGTGCTCGCAGGGCTATTTGCAGAGCCGCCATCGCTGTCAGTTCCGGCATATGCCGAAACAGGCAACTACTGGTGCATGCAGTCCGCCAAACGATGCTTGGGGCACAGGGACCCACTCTAAACCAAGGCAACCCCCACCAAATGAAGGTGCGCAACCCCATTTCTGAGCAAATCCACGCGGCCAAGTAGACACCCTTCAGATTGTCGCATATGTGTGTGGCTCAAACTTAAACAGGAGGGGCAAACCGCAGCTTTTGGTCCATGTTTCCACTTACCAGGGCACCCCATTTTGGTATTCCGGTTTTTTGGATTTTAGCCCATGTTTCCATTTACCAGGGGCTCCATTTTGGGCACCTATTTTTGAGCCACAGCCATATCCGACTCGCAACCCAATCCGGGCTCCGGGCTCTCCTGGTCTTGGTGGATGCCTTTCAAGGACCGCAGCTCGCGGCGCCCAAAGTCGAACTTCACCTCGAAGTCTTCGGTTTTTTCGGGTCGATCCCGGGCACCCCCCCCCCCCAAGCGTTAAGGCCTTACTTGGCCGTATTTGCATGAAGCGAGAAACACCGGGGGGGGGGGGTTGTAGGGTCCCTAAGCGAAACAGGCAGAGGGCCTTGCTATTTGCAGCAGCTTAAAAGCTAGTCGGAGCACTGAGGAGCCACCCAGCCCACTGCAAAGTCACCCCTGTCGCCAAGTTTGGGGTCCCACCTGATGGCCAGGAGAAAAGTTCTAGACTTGTTTCCCGCCAAAACGTCCTAGGTATCAAGTGTCAGCACTTGGAAAGTGGGAATACGGCGCCAAAAACCAAACCCTCAAGAGTGATCTTCCAGGTCCCATGCTGCGACATCGTGGGAAATATACCCCGAAATCATTGAAGTGGATCCAACCATTCGACTTTCTCACTTTGAAGAAACCTCATCTTTATCCAACAAATTGTCCATCATCATAGCATCCTTTGCATCCCATGCAATGTCTAACGTCAGGATTGAAATGTAAAAAAGAAAGAAAGAAAGAAAGAAAGAAAGAAAGAAAGAAAGAAAGAAAGAAAGAAAGAAAGAAAGAAAGAAAGAAAGAAAGAAAGATGATGATGATGATGATGATCATGATGATCACCAAAGGAGAGAGATGATGATGATATTTGATAACTATCATCATAGCATCATTTGCATCAATATGATGATAACTATCATCGTAGCAAACGAGATGATGATTAGGATGATGATGGTCACCAGAATTATGTTGGTAAATATCATCATAGCATCCTTTGCATCCCAAGCAATGTCTAAATGTGTATATATATATAAGATATAGGAAAAGAAAGAGGTGATTATGTTTTGTGCTATGATAATGATGATCACCATCATGATAATGCTAACTATTGTCATAGATTCCTTTGCATCATCATCATCATCATCATCATCATCATCATCATCATCATCATCATCATCATCATCATCATCATCATGATGATAACAACATCGTAGCAAAAGAGATGATGCTTATGATGATGATGATGATGATGATGATGATGATGATGATGATGAGGAGGAGGAGGAGGATGATGATCGCCATCAAGATGATGATAACTATCATCAAAGTTCAGGTTTCGATGAGGCCAGACGGTACAAGTCCCGAATGCGTCGAATCCGTCTATTCTCTGCGGGGAAACAGCCTCGAGGGGCGTCAGCACTCTATTGCCAGGAAATGCGCTCCGCTACTTCTCTCTCAATACAGCTGCTGCTTCCAATGCATCCCCATGTGTAGCAGCGAACCGTGGGCGGCATCTTCGCATATCGAGACAGACTGAACGTCTCATGGGCCAAGGTGTGGAAGTCAGAAGTGTCGACAGCCAGTCGATGCGGACTGCAACTTCCTGTTGCCTCGTAATAGCCACGTTTGGCGGCTTTTCTGTGGTATGACAAGTCCACCTGAAAGCCACGTGCAGCCAGCGCAGCTTCCATTTTCCGAAACCAATATTCCTGCAGTCACTCTATACCCCCGCAGTACGGTCAAGGATCAAGCTGTGATTGAACAAACAAACAATGGGCATGATGTGGTCATTTCGAATCCCCCGCTCTCTATCCGGGCATTCTGTTCACAACGGATGAGACGACTGGCAGCTATGCGTACCCAGAAAAGTGCAGTTCCAACCCAAGAAACTTGGACACCGGGCCCCGATGTTGTTGGGTTCTTTTTCGGCGTGTTTGCGCATAGGTTCCTGTAGCTTCGTTTCTCCTTTGGGGGAAACCAAAAGGCCATCAAAACAAAACAAAGGCCATCAAAACAAAACCGGGGGAAAGCAAAAGGCCATCAAAACAAACGATCTTCCCGGCCATGAACCGGCCTCTCACTTTCGAGGTTTCTAGTGGCAACCGCAAGCACTAGCTTCCCAACAGCTGGTGGGTCACAGCGTTCTTTGACCCTCACAAAAACCAACAGAACCAAAAAATGCAAAATACAAAAGCACTGCTCACGAAACACACAATCATTCACAAGCAAAAGAAACAACACAACTCCGAATATAGGAAAATCTACCTAAAAATGAGTTCAAAAAAAAAAACTAAATCAAATCAATCAACAAACCGGACAAGCTGAGCCGAGTCACAACCGAAACATGGCAATAAAAGAGTCTGACCAAAACTATGCAACGAATTAAACAAAAAAAGCGTGGCGTACTGAAGGAATCTACTCAAAACCATAAAGCCATGGTTTGCAAACTCAACGTTTGGCGAATTGTGCCTCACCTATGGTTGGGATGGCTCAACCGGCTCAGTTGGGCGAGCCCTGATTGAAGACCCCCTTGTGACAGAAACCAGAGGAAAACCAACCATTTGGAGGGCTCCGATTACTTTATGTCTGCCCGGTATCATTTGAAGCTGCAGGTTTGAATTGCAAGGGGTAAAGCATTTCCATGTTGATCGGCGCCGATTTGCTTTGAACCCAAGTCAAAGACTATGATGAAAGGTCCACCAGCAAGTGTCATCCTCTGGTTACAAAAGATCCTCTGTCTTTACTTGGCTGGAATTCGGACCCCAGGCAAAAAAACAACTGGTTAGTGGAAAATCAAGGGGATCCCACAAAAGCAAACCATGAAAAAGGGGAGCTAACTCTGGGGAAGTTTCAAGCTTTTTGACCCCCAGGCTTGATTCCTGATCGAGCCGTCGAGCCCAGAATCCAGGTCTGGAGCGATCCGGGAGGGTAGCGAGGGCAGGAGCGGCGAAGGTTTTTTTGTTCCCATGCTAAGACCAGCAAAACAACCGAGGGCAAACGAGTGGCTTGGAAGAGAACGATGGAAGGAATGGACCAGGAATTGCAGAAGCCAACCGGGCATTCTGGCAAAAAACATCGTATAAACACCTGCCCAGAACGAGGATGTCTTGTCGCATTTCCCGGTTTTGATGGTTGCTTGGAAGGAGACACGTGGTCCAAAGTCGCTTGCCTTCTCCGCCTCCCTGGCTCGCATTAGCGCCATCTCCTGCGAATCGGGGAGGGATTTGAGTCACAATCAAAACCCGGTACAAAAATGGTCGACCCAGAACCGTGTAACGACATACGCGGCCGCAACTATTTATGGCTGGGATTGTCCCTTACTAACCTTCACTTACCGGGTTTTGATTGTGGCTCATTTGGTGTTTTGGTGATCCGCAATTCCCACCTGGGTTCAAAATGGGGGGAGGGATCCCGAATCCTTATCTGTAATCCCTAACACCACTACAACATGGTGAACCACCACCATCTCGCATAAGGACTCAGGAATGACTTTGAACCAGGTAAGAAAGACAACACTGAATTCTTGAATAATAATAGAGCGGCAAAAACGCAAAACGATACCCATCCCATCCCCATGCTTCCCAAATCACGGCCCAGACTGGCCCAGACTGATGGCTTACGGGAATCGAAGCGGCGATCCCGGTGTCAGATAGAGGATTCTTTGCGGAGAAAAGTCGCACAAACCCAACCGATCACACTTTGCTATCCTGGATCTTGCCCTCGGTCTCTTCCAGGATGCGGTCAATGTCGTAGGTTTCCTGGCAAGCAAGCGCCGTCAAGCGCAACCAAGCAGCCCTCATAGAGCGATTTGCTTGCTTGCTTGCTTGCTTGCTTGCTTGCTTGCTTGCTTGCTTGCTTGCTTGCTTGCTTGCTTGCTTGCTTGCTCGCTGGCTTGCTTGCTTGCTTGCTTGCTTGCTTGCTTGCTTGCTTGCTTGCTTGCTTGCTTGCTTGCTTGCTTGCTTGCTTGCTTGCTTGCTTGCTTGCTTGCTTGGAGAGTCGCCCACACGGATCCTCATTGGGGATTGGGTCAGTCCCCGTCCATACAGCCAGCGAAACCTCCTTGTTTGTTGTGTGTTTGGCAAGCTAGGAATCCTGGGCTCGCGTAAAGCACGTCTGGACCAACAAACCACCAGGCCGCCATCCACAAACCAATCAAGGGTAAGGCGTTTTGAATTCAGAAGAACACAACTGGCCAAAACATGAGGCACCGGAAATGGCTGGGTTCCCTTAAGCGTCATCTAAAGGGGCCGCTATGGGGTCCCCAATGTTTGGAAAACACGCCGAGCTGATCCAACGCTCTCCCTCACACAGCCATGCCAAAAAAAACATACGAGTTGCCAAAAAAGGCGACGCAATGCTTCTACTGGCCGTTGTCTTGTGTTTTTATTGTTCTGAATAGGGTTGTTGACCTCCTAAATTGGATTTGCTGGGTTCAGAACCCCAATTACAACGAAACTCCGCGGTGGCCAAGACAAGCTAATCACAGGCCATGGCGTCAAGCCAGCTCCAAGTAGGATCCTTAGGGACACCGCCGACCGAGTCCCCATATGTCTCCTCAAAACATCGCCCCTACCAAAGGAAACTCACCTTTGGACTCCAATGATGATGTGTTTTTCTAACCCACCGTTGTGTGGAAATGTAGGGCAACCTGGATGTGAGCGGATATATATATATATATATATGTATATATATATACACGTATCGGTTAGACTATGTTTGTTGATTATATATATATATATATATGTGCTTATTTACTGTTCATTTGTTTTGTTTCTGTGTGCTTGTTTTGTCATTTGTTGGCTGTACCGCGGTATACCCATATTTTCCCTTGGGGAACCGACGTGTCCCTGAATTCGGAGACCGCTCCTTGCGCTTTCTCTCGAGCTCCTCGCGCTGAGTGCTCTTCTCCTGAGAGAAAACTCAAGTCGAGCAACGTCATTCGTAGCCGGGTGTCCCGGCATTTGGCTGTGGGTCAAAAATAGGTACCCAAAATGGAACCCAGGTAAAAGGAACCAAGGACTAAAACCTGCGGTCCCCTGGTGGTTTAATTTTGACACGTACCCATTTCACTTTGGAGTCACCGGCGTTGACCACGACCCAAAAACGCCTGTCTGAGGATTTCGATCTGGGACTAAGCCTGAAGCGTCTGGGAAACCAAAGGCATGCGTTCCATCAGAGGTCAGTTTGGGAACATAGATGGCACTGGAAAATGCTGAGGACGTTTGAACAAGGGGTTTGGCCCAAGCCGAGTGCATTCTTTTGTGAATGCACCAACCACACCACTAAACCGCACGCTGAAGTCAACTACAAGGTTTCCCCTACTTGCAACGTATAGGGCATTAAACATACCTTTGACACGCTTTCTGTGGAATCCAGAGACCCCCCTTTAAAGACGCCACACTTTCGGAGGTTCCCTTTCCGTCCTTGCCGCAAAACGTGTTCTCCCTTCAAAAAAGGAGCTAGGATAATTCTTGAAGGCCTCATGTAAGGTTCCCCTAGACCATAAGAGGGATCCACCAGTTGCCATGCTTCCCCCACAAATTCTCCGCATAACTTGGACCCTCTGACCCCCCTCTTCCGGACGGCCTTGTTCGGCCATTGGCAACGTTTTAAAGCAACAGTTCTCCAAACGAACTCCTGTTTGGATTTTTTGTAAAGGGAACCAGGTGGTTGTTTCCTTGTTGATCACGGCGTGATTAGACTTTGCATCAGCCAATGCAGACACACACGCAGACCGACACACAGCCCGCGCGCGCCGCCCGTGCGCTCGCCGTTCGTCGTCCGTGCCGGAACCTCTGTGCACACGCCGTCCTTGCGCACGCTGTCCATGCACAGGACGTTTTTCTCGCGCAAACAGACTGACCACATAAGTAGACGGACATACGCCGAAGTTGTCTTGTCACACGAAGCCACCAGACTGTTCTTGCGTCAATTTGCATTGGCTTGAGTCGATAGACATGTTCAACAGAAGAACAAGAAGCTCGGACAGGCGTAGTCTTCAACTTGTGTAGACAGAAGAGCCGCTCAGACAGGCAAGAACGGCGGCCGAGAAAGAGCTAGCTGCGCGGGAAGTGTGGCAGCACGGGTGCTGCTCTCTACTGGGAAAGGCAGAAAATAAGATACACATGCTGCAAAACACGGCATGCGAGACAATGCCTCGATTTGCCACTCTTGAAAGCGCACTGGCAATTGCCAAAGGTTTGGTTTTGGCCAATGCAATGATGGTGTTGCGGGGCCCCACGGTCGCTAACGGCGCCGTGACCTTGTTTCAGCTCATTTTGGTCAACAACCCCTCGACACGCCCCACACCCCACTAATTTGTGCATGAGAGATTGTTCCTCCAACGATGGGGGTTGTCTGCAGTATGGAGGCAGGAGGCCCTTTGGGTCCGCGCGTCGGAGAACGTTTGAAGAGAAACGGCTGATAAATGTGATTCTTCCCCCAGTGTTCCGCGGTCCTTCTCAGACCTTCGAAAACATGTCTGGGCCCCTTCTCGCCAGGTTCTCTTCCAAAAAAATATGGCGTGGTCTTCCCTGGAGACCAGTAACAAATATGTGGTTCCCCTTCGTGCTACCCTCTCACCAACAAACATGGATCTACAAAGATCCCTTTTGCCAAACACCATGTTTGTTGGTGGGAGGCCGAGCGGGGACTTCGTGGAACAAACAAGAAAAAAACACTTGCAACACTTCACTCATCAATGGCAACCAGCTCAAACAGTGCCAAACTCAGCCTGGAGGTGGCCCACATACTTGTATCCAGGAACCAGCAACCAGCCCATCTGCAGGGCCCGAACAACTTGCTGGTGCGATAGGCAGGAATGAGAAATGGAATGACCCCTGCAAACCATTCTTTGTGGTTTCCTTTAAGGGAATCCCCTTCCGGTTCATTTTCAAGACCCTGAGTCATTCCCTACTGAATAACTAGAACAGGGTTGCGGGGGTAGAGTAAACTGAGCCATGACTAGAGGAGTAAATTATGTTTGTACTCTTATACCCCCCTCGACAACATGGTTTGGTGCACAGACCCCTTGTGTCTCAAAAGAAAGTAGTCTTCCAAAACAACTGTGTGGTTCATTGACCCCTTGCCAAAAGTTCAATTTTTCGTAATACGTGGCAAATCTCTCTAAGCTAAAAGTCCAAAAGCAAAAACTAAGGAGCCCTATGGCTGGCAGCCGAGAAAAGGGGCTGTGCACCAACCCCATGTAACCTGGTGTCAGCCCCACAGCTCGGCCTGGATGAAGCTAAAGATGTCCTAGGCAAGATGCCAGGGATCCATTTCCTTTATCCTTGCATGGTTCTAGGGGTTTCTTCCGGGAAAACCACGGGCGCTTTTTGGCGGTTTTGGGCGTTGTTGGGAACATCCGGAATCTTCCCCCAAATTCCAGGGGTTGATTCCCTGTCCATTATTTTCAATCATCGTTCTTTTCAAAAGCCGATCGCTGTTTCCCCAGGGGTGTGGGTGGTTTCTTAGAAAGAAGGATGCCTGGAACGAACGGGGAAGGTACCCCTAGAATGGTGTAAACTCGTTCTGGATGTTTCTCAAAATAGTGGTCCACTGAAATTGGTCGGTCTCCTTTTGGCTTGCCTTCCAAATACCAACCGAAAGACCAAAACATCGAGGGGTCCACACACACGTCCGGTCAAAAGTATTCTTGACCATGGTTCCCTCGGGAAACCTTAGGGCTTGTGACTAGGGATGGACATGAATCCCAGCAATTTAAGCAATGCGTGTAAGGGTTCCTGGGCAAACCATGATCCACAAGTAGAAAACTGACTTCCTAAATTGCTGAGTTCATGACCATCCCTAGTCACTAAACCCCTAGGGGGATAAGACACTACGCCAACTGCCGCCTGTGGCTTATTTGGCAAGCTATCTTCTCCTCGTTCCTGTTGCGGATCAAACCGCAACATAAAAGGGCAATATAATTCACCGACAAAAAATGATGGAATCCCTTATTAAGGGATCTTCATCGTGAGTGAGCTCTTGATAATCGTTCATGTGTGGCCCTTGTGGAATTTGCCGGGGAAACAAAGGGCATTGGGGTTCCGTCCACCCCTCTCACCCTTCTCACATGAATGAAGGATACAACGCCAAAGCAGGTCCCGTACTTACCTGTATCTAGTCCTGGTGGGCGATTGAATGTGGCTGGTTGGTAAGAGTCTCATTTGTTGGTTACAACAGCAGTTTTGCTCCCGTACTAAAGGGTAGAAAGTTGGCCCAAGGAAAGCAAAAAGATATAACGCCAAGTTTCCCTCGTGGTTTGATCATTTGAAGGGTCTAAGCAACCCTGCCCAAGGCTACCTTGGGGGGAATCACAATCAAAAAAGAGATAGGGGCTCCCATCATTCTGCAAGCGTTGAAATAATGTCTGGGTGTGTCATAAACCTCCTCCAGCTGCTGCTTCTTTGCCCTAGACAGCGATGAAGAAAGTTGAAAGATTACCCTCCTTCCAAAAAAAGTGGACAGAAGGGCTCAGGAAGACTATCATCTTGACACGAGCTGTCCACTGCCAAGGTCAAAGGCAAAGCCAAAGCCAAACAGCGACCAAGATACCAACACCTGACGTATTTGTATCCCCGAATCCCATGCTTCACGAGGGTGCCCATCGAATCAGCTGGCAACCGTGATGTTGAACATGGACAACATGTGTGCCATGGCCAAACTCCTTATGTTGGCCAGGGGCATGGTTCTGTTAGTGGGTATCCTCATCATGGCTGCTGATGTTCCCTACAAAGGGGTCCACAACCATCTCCAACCACAAGTAAAGGGGTGGTTTGCCCAGATCGCTCTGGGGGGTGGGGGTCAAGGCAGTCGTGCATTTGAACACGGTTCTAAGACTGTCATCCCCGTTTAAAGCAAAACCGCCTCGGCTTGAGGGACAACCAAAGAAGGCAGATTTCAAGAAGAGCGCTAGGGTTGGTACCAGAATTCCGCTCCCAAACAACCAGACACTGGAAAGCCCCTCAAATTCACCCCACGACAGACACCCCTTGAAATCGGGCCCAAAAGGTACGTGTCAAGCCCAAAACGGGGGAACAATCCACTGAGCTCAGAGCACAGGATTCGAACCCGCCCCCTAAACTCCGAACCTTGCCTCCGCCCTCTCCAGCGCCCACTTCCTGGTGTCCTCTGGCAACAGCCTGAGCGACAAGCGAAAGGGAAACCAAGCTGAAAAGCAAAAGGACGCGAAAAACAGAATTTGGAGCACCTGGAAAGCCAAAGTAAGCCAGGAAACCCAACACCCGGAGAGCAAAAAAGGGAAACCTGAAGGCAAGCAAGCACATGGAAGGCAGAAGGAAGCCAAACAAAACCAACAGACTGCAAGGACAAAAGCGCTCCGGTCCGGTGTCTCGTGTGGAATCACCATGTTTTGAATAGGCCTTGGGAAGCCAGCGCGCGCGTCCCTTCTGGTTCTCCGATTCGTTGGACAGAGGAAGAATCAGGCACATAACTTGCTCATCCGATTCGTTGGAACGCTGAATCCAACCTACGACTCGATTTCCTGGGACAGTCTCTCCGGTCAAACCAGCGACCTGAGAACCAGCCACTCACAAGGATGCTCAACTTCCAGGCTCGACTCTGGCCACTTTGGCAAAGCTCGCCCCGGAGATCCGGAGCCTTGAGGGGCTCCCGAAGTCCCTTGAGAGGGACCAGCCCACATTGGATTGTACACACCCACGAGGGAGGGAAATGACTGGGTAATAGGGTAAACCTGGGTTCACTCGGTTCTTCTTTACTGGAAAACCGCTGGTCCATAGTGACACTCTCCAAATTGCCATCGGGCCATCTCTCAACGAAAGGCTCACTTGAGACAGAATCAAAACCTGGTATTAAAACCGTCTGCCCAGAACCACGTGAAAGAATTAAGAAGGCGGCCGCACCCATTTCTGGCTGGGATTGCCCCTTACTACCCTCCAAACACCCGGGTTTTGATTGTGACTCACTTGGCTTTGAGAGGGGTTGCAGGATCCCTGAAGTACCTCTTGCTCCTCAACGGCAACATCGTCGCTTCCCAGAGAGTTCAAGCCCAAAAAAAGATCCAACCAAACTGTGTGGTTCTCGCTCCAAGTGCGAAAACAGTTCCACTGCTTGTTGGTTTGGACAATACGTCATGCTTTCCAAAAAAAAAAAGTCTTAAGATCCAACCGGAATAGCAGGCTACCTTTGGAAAGTTTGGTCCGCCCCATTCCCAAGTCCCAGATTCGCCTCAGTCTTTCGCCATCTTCCCAAGAAGACGTGCATCCCCCGCCCCAAACTGACACCGGGCGGCTTCCAGTTAGGCTCGGAAATCTCCTGAGACACGCCCTCGTCCAGCCTGGCTCTTGAGAGATTTTTTCTCGTGTGTCACTCGGACTTCCTCGGCTTTGTGCATTGCTTTCTTTTTTTTCTTTTCGGTTCTGCGAGAATTCCCAAATCCTGCGGAATCTTCGATTTGAAGCCAGCTGAAACCCATGGTGACATGGGCAGTGTTGGACCCCTTTTTATGAATGGGGCTCCTATGATAGAAAGTATTCCCACAGTCAGGATCTTGGGATTGTTTCGGGTGCTCTGGTATAGAAAGTTGTTTCAGGGGGGGAAGCAATTCTAAGTTAGAATCGGCAATACTCAATTAAAAATTTGGAATCTGAGATTGAGTCTTGGCGATACTAAAAACTAGAACTGGCAATACAAGACTAAGTATTGGCAAGTCCAACTCCAACCTCCTCAAAAACCACAAGCGCGTTCAAATAACTCATCTTTCACCCATCCCAAACAATTATTTGATAGATTCGATGGCCATACGGATATCCATTGTCACACTCTCTCGCGCTGAAAAAGGAGACATCCACCCAAAGGCGCATCAATGGAACCTGGATTTTCAACCGGCGTCACATGGTAAGGGGACTACCCCGAGTTGCCCTTGACCCCAAATTAATCAACCCCAGTTTATGAATAAGGGGGATGTCTCTGGAAATCATCCCTATGGAGGGGCCAAAACTACCCCCCTATGAATAAACTGGGGTTGATCACTATGGCCATGGGTCAAAATCCAAATCGTATCCCCAGTGAACATCCGATTCAATCCAACCACTAAAATAGGAAGCCTAAAATGGGTGGTGAATTCACCTACCCTTAAAATGGGATCAACCAAAACGGTGTTGACAACGGCCATATCAAAGTTCAGTGGGTTGAAGCTCCAGGTTTGGCGAGCGGACTCGCCATAAGGTCCGAATGACCCCAGTCCCGATCCACGAGTCACGGTGCTGCTCTTGCAAGTCAGCTCTGAAGCATACCAGAAGGAAAGTCGTCAGGGGCTGCTAAAAATCCCTAGAACTCAACCCCGAAAGGAATGGTTGACCCAAGTTAGATGATGAAACTCCTTAGGTGATTAACGGTGGTTATATCAACCAAACCATTGTGAGACTGGTTTAAATCGCAGGGGTCTTTATGCAATCAGTTCGCCCCTATCTGCTGCTTGGTTTGTCCTGGCCAATTTAAGTTGTTCCCCCCCCAAATCAGAAGCCCCAGAGATTTAGTGGGGTGAGCCATTTTGTTTCGCTACTTGCTGTAAGGGTATGTACCCTGATTTCTTTGCGGGTATTGGTTTGGGACTGAGTAGTGAAAACCATCTGAGGTATACAACCACTACATGGAACCAATACATGATGTGGATCTTTTTGCGGGAACCCCCTCAAAAGTGGTCGACATAAATCCCCACCTCAAAGATGCATGAAGGGTCGCCCTTGAAACTTCACAACCCTAGCAAGGATGTGGGTGTTGATCAAAAGGTCCTTTACATGGACCATTGGGGAAAACCACTAAGAAGATTCGATATTTCCCACTAAATGGGAGGAAGTTACCATCATGGTCAAAACTGGGGGCCGAAAGGAATATTGATCAACCCCCGTCGTGAAATGCACCGACCGGTTTGCCCTTAGTAACTTCGCTTCGGAGACCTGCCTCTCTGCCACCGAACCCATGGGGGTGTCACCTCGCAGGGATCAGCGTTGCCAGACTTAGGCCTGCAAAAAGCTATTTGCTTTTGTTGGAAAGGGAAAATGCTGGAAAACAAACATGCAACTTATTGAAGGAAGCCAGTGAAGTCTGGCAGTGATGAGTGGTGTTTTACATAGCGATATATATATATATATATATATACACATGTGCCGTGCAACACATGGTCTGTGAGTGGTATAGACATGGTATTAAAGAGGTACGTATATAGGACTATGTATCGTTTATACATTTAGTCATCTATTCATGTATGTAGCGCCTCCATTTAGATTCACTCAGTTCGCAGCAGCCGGAAGTCAGGCGATGTGAAGCGGAAGGCGCGCAGAAATGGGTCACAACCAAAGCCAAGACCATCTTCAAGGAATTGCTCCTGCAGATTAACATGGAACTCAAACAACCATCATACGGTCATACGGAATCATACGTCTAAAAAATGCGAAGACCCCGTTCGGTTTCATGCTTTTATGGGGAGTACATGGCGGAAAGTCGCTAAGTATTATGTAAGCATTTATCGCGAGGGGTAAAGCTGGGCTGGTTTTCAGGCCTTTTACCCTTCGTGTTGAGCGGCATATACCCCTAAAAGGCTATGAACAATATTTGCTTCCGAACATTGGGAACTGCAGTTCCGTGGATTCCCTCACACAAATCTTAGGTACGACAAGAATTCGAGAACTGTTCAAAGCTGGAACTACAAAGGCAAATTCTGAAGCCCTTTGGCGGGCGTCATTTAGGAGGGGTTTTATGTCCACCCATCATTTGAGGAGATTCCCTTTTGGCACTTGCACAGAATATGATCCACAATCCCGCAAAGTGGGAATCCCGAGCCCTGGAATCTTTGGTCCCAAAAAGTCCAAACCCACTTCCCCAGCCTCTCCTTCCAGTGGAGCCGGTTTTTCCATCCAGGTCCAAACCACTGCGCTTTCCCGGCAAGCGGAACGGAGGCGGCTGGCCTCCGCCCCGGCTGGCGGTGATGGGCGAGGTCATGGACCTTGGACGCCACCCGACATGCTCCAAGCCACCGGGCTCCAAACGGAGTTCGGAAGGCTCAACAAAGACTCCTTCGGTTGCGGTGTTTTGCCACTTTTTATGAGCCACAGAAAATTTCAAGGAAGCTGATAGGTTTAGAGCCCGGTCCAATACAGATCATTGCCCTTGGCCTTTCGGACCTAACTAGAAGGTCTTTTGGGTCCCAGTTGCCTCGGAGATCTTAACCGGAGCTTCACCAGTCTGATCCAAAAACACCTTCGTCTCAGCCCCTACCACCGCCACCCGCACCCAAAGAAGTCTTTGGCTGACGCGTGGGTCCTGGTCTATGAACCTGATTCAATGCTTTAAATTCTCCACCCCCAGACCCCCAGTGGCCATGGAAAACAATGGGCACTCTGTTTTTTGGAGCAAAATGCTTGTTATGACCCCTACTGTGTGGCTTGCTTTGGTGGCTTGGACGTCAGGGGGCGCCCTCCCCAGTTGGCTTCACAAGCAAGTGAGGTTCAAACCCGCAAACCACCAATCCAACCACCAAGCAAGGGGTACCTGATGAAATCCCCTCCCCCCCCCCAAAAAAAAAAAAAATGAAAAAGTAGGAACAAACACGAAGATGCAAGATACCTCCAACAAACACGAAGGATGGCGTTTTCGTGCGTGCGCGTGGTTTTGGACAACACGAAGGATGGCAATTTGTGTATTCTTGGCAGGCGAACCGGGCGAACCCGTTTTTGGGCTGGGATCACGGCCCAAGGGCTGAGCAGTCCCGACTCGATGTCCGTGGGTTTTGGACCACTACCCCGAACCACAACGGGGAAATATTGGTATACCACTACATGGCCAGTAAAAAAGGGGACATAACATTTTTTTAAAAAAAAAATGATACATCCCACTACTGATATATCCCATACAATCCACCGGTCCAGCTCCATCTCCCCTTAAAGGGTGAAGTTTGAAAGATCACCTATTGGGCCAAAGGGTGGGGTGAGTCTTTGCAGGTGAAAATATGGGAACTCTTTGATCGAATTCAGCTTTGGCCAATCCAAATGCACACGACCAGAATCCAAAGGCCCCATGTTTGACCAGCATCCTAGGGCTCAATTTTCGATTCCTTCCTTCATCCCATGTGGCAAACCACTGCAAAGGGACCTGTCGCGTAACCCATATATTAGCCCAGCTGTTGGGGTCGGGAGATGCCACCCAACCTGAGCTGACGCAGTGTTTCTCTCCAATCCTACGCATACGCGTGCCTCCAGCAGCTTATGGGCTTCTCGGTTTCACCAGGGCATGTATGCATGTTATGTATGTATGTATGTATGTATGTATGTATGTATGTATGTATGTATGTATGTATGTATGTATGTATGTATGTATGTATGTATGTATGTATGTATGTATGTATGTATGTATGTATGTATGTATGTATGTATGTATGTATGTATGTATGTATGTATGTATGTATGTATGTATGTATGTATGTATGTATGTATGTATGTATGTATGTATGTATGTATGTATGTATGTATGTATGTATGTATGTATGTATGTATGTATGTATGTATGTATGTATGTATGTATGTATGTATGTATGTATGTATGTATGTATGTATGTATGTATGTATGTATGTATGTATGTATGTATGCATGCATGCATGCATGCATGCATGTATGTATGTATGTATGTATGCATGTGTGCATGTATGCATGTATGCATGCATGTATGTATGTGCGTGTGTACGTACGTAAGTGCGTACGTACGTACGTACGTACGTACGTATGTACGTATGTACGTATGTACGTATGTACGTATGTACGTATGTACGTATGTACGTATGCACGTATGTACGTATGTACGTATGTACGTATGTACGTATGTACGTATGTACGTATGTACGTACGTACGTACGTATGTACGTATGTACGTATGTACGTACGTATGTGTACGTACGTAAGTGCGTACGTACGTACGTATGTACGTATGTACGTATGTACGCATGTACGTATGTAGGTATGTACGTATGTACGTATGTACGCATGTACGTATGTAGGTATGTACGTATGTACGTATGTACGTATGTACGTATGTACGTATGTACGTATGTACGTATGTACGTATGTACGTATGTACGTATGCACGTATGTACGTATGTACGTATGTACGTATGCACGTATGTACGTATGTACGTACGTACGTACGTATGTATGTATGTATGTACGTATGTATGTGTGTATGTCTATCTTCATAGTATCCTATATATATATATACGTAAGCCTCATATATATATATAATTATATATATATACATATACATACGCATATGATTCTCCACAAGTACAATCTGCCAACCTCCAACTGGACAAGCGTGAAGCTGGGCACACCCGGCGCATCATCTCCTTTCAGGGGTCGGAAGTCGCAGAGTCGCATCCAAACAGTCACGAGCTATACGACGTTGCCCCCAAACTCTGGGGTACATCTCAGATTCTGCTTCATATTTAGCTTACTTCAGTATATTTACAAACAACAAAACATGGAGGCTATGGAAATAATTGGAGTTCTTAGAAGGGTACTGCGACCCTTCTGGTGGGTAGGGGACCAAATGACTAGCATCTGCCGGTGCAATGTCTCGTTTCGCTTGAAGTGGAGACCGATTCTCGGGGTGGGGGGGGTTCTCAAAGGAGAACCTGTCCTGCTACCCCCGGCTGTTGGGAAACACGAGTTTTGACCGAGGAGAAGAAAGTGTTCCTCTGGCTTTTTTCTTCTGCGCTTTGGGGCAGGAAGTCGGCACCCTAACTGAGCCGGACAGATTCGAGCCGAAGGTCAACTTGCTTGAAGGGGAGAATGGAGGAAAACCAAAAAGGGAAAGGGTTCACAGGAAAAAGGTGAAGAAATAGACAAGGCAAAGCAAGGGGCTGGCCTGGTTCGGGCGCATTTGGCCCCAAGGCCCTGACCTGTTTTAACAAAAGGCCCTGACCGGTCACAATCCGACTGTGGCCAAGCGCCTAGGCGCATCTTTGTTTTGAGTCAGGGGCTAAAGAAGTAGAACCGGTACCAAGTCATGAAGTAGGAGAAAACTATTGGTCCTTATTTCACGCCTGAAAATGGGGGGGGGGGGGGGCGAAAGAAAGAACAAAAGTTCAGTCATGACAGGAGTAGACTATGTTCCTTACTTCACCTGGTATTCTGTCGGGCTCTGGGATGGCCTACAGGCAACTGAGGCCTTCTTCGCTTGACCGCACCCGCCTTCCGTTGGGTCTGGCACCACATCCGCTTCAAAGTCCACCTGGCCGTGTTGAATGGAGAGTAAGCCGTCGTGGGTGACCTCGCCGGAACAGGCACTTGGCCCTTTTAGTACGGCATTGTCCTTGCCCCTGTGCTTCGGATGTTTAATTTGACACAAATGGTTGGTTTCCTATGGTGGCTCGGGGCAGCTCCTTAGGGACCCAATCCGCCAAAGACCCACCCCGACTTCATAAGGCTTATGAAGCCCCTAACCTTGGGGGTGTCTTTGGGCCGGGGGGGGTTCTTGAAGGTCCCGGCAGGGTTGTCCTTTTGAGACGACGGAGGCTTTGGATGGGTCATAGGACATCATTGTGAGCTCGTTGTACCCCCAAAGCTCGCCAGGTTTAATCAACCCCCGATTGATTATGATTGGAGAAAATAGAGGGCAACAGAAACTAGCTGCAAAAGAAGAATACCATCAAACTCCTTAGTCATTTACTTCTTCAGAACGAAACGTTGGTAAACTACCGAACTAAAGCCACTTGTTTCGGCCAAGACAGAATAAGAAGTCAATCTTTGTCTGAAGAAATCATCGGCGCATCGCCACCCTTTTTGACGCTCGGCCCACGAGTTTGACGTTGATAAAGCCAGTGGTTTGCGGTTGTCTCCCTTCAGAAAACATGCCGCGAACATGGGCGTCAAGCGATTCGGTTCCTCAGGTGAGGGGAAGGTTGCCCTTGTCATCCATGGCTCATCTTTGCGCAAGCTGTCCTCGACTCGCACCCCTTTAGACAAAAAGCAGGGCGAGGTAGGAACTTTGGCGTGTTCCTTCTCAGCGCCACGCTTCTTGCCCCCCCCCGCGTTTGACGCCACGTCACTACTGGCGTGACTTTCCTGAGTACCTTACTGTTCAATCCTCAAGTTGATTCATGGCAAACAAAGTGAGTCAGCCAGTTGTGCGAGTATATGGCGCGACCTGACTGAAATGCAAGTGTGTCCGACTGAAAGGTCGAATTTGTCTGTTTGTCACTAAGTAGTTACCAACAACAAACATTCTGTCACAAACAGTCTGTCATTCCTATAAGCGACATGGTAAAAGCAAGTAAAACACCTTTTAATTGCGCTCAAGGGCTGCCTGTCAGCTTGGCTTTGCCAGCGCACCTTGCCATAGAACCTGATTGGAGGTGCCTCTGGCAGAGTGCCCTCTAGCACCCCTCCACCCCCACCCCCCCACCCCCCCAAAACAAAGGATAAAAAAAAGCAAACCAGCTCCCTTCGAAACCCGGGCAAATCGGAACATTCTCAGCAGGTCGTTGCGCCTTTTAAAGCCCAGCGGAAAAGCATCCATGACACCTTCGGCCAAACACGAGGGGTGGAACCCGTGGCTCTTCTCACCTTGCCCATATTTGCTGGTTTGGTTTGGTGGCTTGGTTTGGTTTGGTCGGGTTTGGTTTGGTTTGGTCTGGTTTGGTTTGGTGGTTTGGTTTGGAAGTTAGCGGTACCTTCCCCATTTCAAGTCCCCACACCACCAATCCAAACCACCAATGAAGGGATACCTGAAACACGGACTTCCTAACACGCTGAAGGCTAGAAACTTGGGACTTGAGATACAGCTGCAGCCCGAATCCACGCAAGGCGCGGAGTCCACCTCTACCATGGCGGCCGGATGGTCCCGCTTCATGAAGCTACTGATGCTGGACCTGGCAATGGCATCTGGACACGGCTGCCGTCCCCCCCATTTTTTGCACAGGAGTCTCTGCATCGAAGTTGCCAAATTCCCACCAAAAAATAGAGGTTTTCCTGTGCAAAAGACAACAGCTGCTTTCAGGGACAACAACCATCCCGCATTTGGCGCTCATAAAGCTTATCAACCCCGAATTTTGGGGTCCCTCATGTGGCGTCTCCCTTGAGGGTACCTATTTTGGGTTGTTCCCCAACAGCTGAAAGCTAAGGCTCGGGGGAGCTCTAGGGTCACGTTCGAGCAAGGTTCGGGAGGTTCAGGGGTGGTCTGGTCTGGTAGGCCAGGTGTAAGTTCCAAGCTTCAAGGCAGGTTCCGGTTCCGGGCTGCCTGGTGCAGTTCTGGAGGTTCTGGGGTGCCAGGTGTGAGGTTCAGGAAAGGAAGGGTCTGGAGGTTCCTGAATCATCTGGTGCAGGCCAGGTGAATGGTTGAAGCGAGGTTGCGGAGGTTTCGGGGTTGTCTGGTTTGTGATATTATTTCCGCATCTGCAGAACCCACACGTTGCTGTTGGGGATATCACCTGAGTTGATTGTTCCATATATATTTCTATATATTTATTTTTTTGTTTAAAAAAAGACCCGAGACACCAATTGTGCCCAGTTGGAGATCGGCGCCGGCGGCTTGAGCTAAAAAAAACGACCCGATCTGGGCAAAGTACTCAGAATCTGACTAGAACCCTTGCTCTGACTTCCTGATTTGGTTAAAGTCCAGACTTGTTTACTACTGCGGATGGACATCCTGCACATGTTGGTAAAATTTTATCCAAAGTGGCGCAGGAGTTGGTCCATCCACAGTAGGGATGTGGTTCCCCAACAAGCTATTCACATGTCCTCTTAAATGAGTTGCCCCCCCTCATCTTTGCTTAAAGACTTGAAGTCCCTCGAGTGCTTTTAGGCAGGACCTTGCAGGGCACCAATCAAACCTGGATCGGTAAGCTCATTCGAGGGATAAACCTCGGACCGGGGCATTGGGGTTGGCATGTTGGTTGGACATTTGGTGATCATCTGCTTCTGTGTTGCTTGGGTTGGGCCAATATGTGATCCGTGGTGTTTTTCAGGGACCTTTTGGTGGGCATCATTTAGGGGACTCACACCAACCACTTTGGAGTGGGTCCTTCTTAAAATGCCTAGCCACATGTTGTAAGAAAGATTGATCAATGAATTGGACCGGACTTCCCAGTGAAAAGATCGAGCTGCTCTTTTTTCAGAACTGGTGCGAATTATGATACCTTCCGAGCGGATTGGCCGAAAAAGGTCCAACTGTTTCTTAGCGACTTAAATGGTCTCACAAAAAGTAGGAAGTCCAGGAACTCGCGGCTCGAGTAATTCCAAACACCCAAAGAAGGGAAGGCCCCTAGGGAAGGAACGGAATCACGGAGCAAATCCATCGCGTCGCAAACCAACACCTTTGTGAGCTATCAGACATTCGACGAGTAACCTGCCCTACGATGCGTACTGTAGGTTGTTTCCTTATACCAAGCAGAATTGGACTTTTGGCCCCCTTGAGGAAGCAAAGGGCCTGCTTCAAACGCATGTCACCGGGTACAAAAGGTGAACCCTGTATCCAAAAAGGGGGGGGTGCTGAGGCGAAGCGCTTCTCTCCTGAAAACTCGCACGAAACAGATACCCTCCCGTCCACTAACATGGAACCTGACTCAGGGGTTCGGGAAGACGATGTTTCGTTAAAGGGGACCCCTCCGGATGGGTTCCATGGTAACGTGGACAGGAGGGTACTCTCACGCAAAGAAAATGTGAGCTGACTAACATGGAACTGCACAAAGGCGACCTCGTTTGGAAGACGACGTTCCTCTCGGAAAAGGGGGTGTGCGCGCCAAACCATGTTGGTGGAAAGCAAAATGCCTGTGGAATCTGCTACAACGGATACTCGCATCCAGGAATTGCTCACCCAAGAATCATTTTCAAAGTCAATGTCCCAACGTCAATGCCCCACCAGCATGTGATAGCGACAGCAGTCCTTGTAACTCGCATGATAGTGGGCGCGTACTGATCATTCGGCATCAAGCAGAGTTTGTTTTGTCCGAACGCATGGAACATGTGGGGACTTGTGCATCAAATGCAAGAGAGAAAGATTCACTCTCGTCCTTGCCCATAGCCATGAGCTCAAGGGTCTCCTTGCCTAACAGATTCATTACCCCTCACGACTGCGTTGGTTGAGTCACCGAAGCCTTTCCAGCCGGTGTTCGGGCAGCAAAAAGTATCGCTGTAGGTCAGTATACCACATGCGATCGCCCTAAAGAGTACACGTGGTATCCAACAGCCTTCGACGTTCACTCACCAGATCTTGCATTTTTGAAAGTTCATGTTGGACGTTTCTGCCTTTGACCTCCAAGGCTTAGACCCACGGAATTTTATGATGTACCAGGGTCCCTATGAATTGGTCGGGCTGTGCTATTCGTGAGCTCGAAACAGATGGCATTCCAAACATATCTTGTCTCCGCGGAGTGCACGAAAGCTACCCAAGAAAAATCGGCGAGTGTTCAAAATTAGTCTTGGGCATCCCCCTCAGTAGTGGACCGAATGAGGCCATATGTTTGACCCTGTTCATCTCGCTTCCGCGACTGAATCCGGGCATGCTAGGCGCTCTCGTGACATATCCGGACCCCAAACACTCGGAACATCAAGGAAACACATAGCAGCTATAGCAGGGCAAAGTGCTTGAAGTCTGGCAATGCTACACGTCAGGCCATGAGACCAAAGTTGTCGCAACGAGTCACGACGTTTGTAACACAAAATTCTCGCCGCACGGCCCGAAAGAGGGGGCCGTAACCAAGTCTGAGAAGTAAGTGGGAGTCTTCGAGTAGCATGTATTGGTGTTTTTGTTGTTTATAGCGTCCCGTTGTGGTCCACAAGCATTTCCCAAAGCTGATTTGGCGAACTAAGTCAAAACGAGTGTCTTTTCTTGGAAAACCAAAGGTCAAAAGAAAACATGACTTCCACAAAAAGCTGCAAAACTCTACTTGGGTTTCAAGAGCAAACAAGAAAAATGCATTTCTGCAAGCCAACTGAATCATAGTCAAAGCCTGATAAAGGGGCCTATCCAGACCATGGGCCATACAAAAAACAAAACGGTTCGCACCCAATCCCCAGGAGTTCGCCTTGCTGCGCTCACGACGCTTGATCGGAAACTCAGCCTGGGGCAAGGGGTGGGATCCAAAGCCCGAAGCAACGCCCACGTCCCTCCACGGCATCGTTGGATTACAATTTTCCCCAGGCTAACATGGAAGCCCCCAGAACCCCTTTGGAAGACTTGGTTTCAGTTGCACCTTCTGAGAACTTTCATGATTGTTGAGGGAGTGGCAGATTCCGCCTATATGGAGGATCCCAGCACATTGATTGAGGGGTGGGGGTGAATCTCGCCTGGGGCTTGTGTTTTGGCGCACATGGGTCTATCTAGGGAAGCCAAGGACGTTCAACACAAGCCGGATCCTGTCACAAGGGGAAGAAACATGTCGAAAAACAAAAGCAGATGCTTAGCTTCCTACAGTCTTGGTTGGTTCACATCCCTGTTTGTCAGGGACTCTGCCTTACTTGGCCTTATTTGGCTTCAATAGCGCTTATCAACCGCAAATCCTTGAGGGGTCTTTGAAGGGTGGTCCCTAAGTGTCACAAAAGCATCTTGAGACATGTGCATCCATCCACCCTCTGGATACTAGGGTTATCTCAAGCTGGTTCGGGCGGGGGGGATGGGTCCAAAAGTGAAAGGATTCCCAGTAAAATGGACTGTGCACCCCACATTGACCCACCAGTTACTCACCAGTTACAATGGAATAACAAATCCGTTCTTCCAAACAAGATGACCGAACCTTGGGGTTCCGCCCCCCATGACAAGGCCTTTGTCACCTCTCTGTCAAAAGGCCGTAATCTGTGTGTTTGTGCGTGTTTTCGCTGAGTTGGGGGCCCGTTTTAAAGGATACCCACTCATTTGCACATCTGATTTTAGACTTGGTTGTCCTGCTAAAGTTTAACTTTTTGTGGGTTTAGTAACCTAAGGGGATGGCTGGGAACCAGCAAGCAAAGGTTTAGAGCCCGCCAAGAAGGAGCTGAAAGGGCTAGCAGCCTGGATGTCTCGGTCCGGCGTTCAGAGCGCGCCCAAAGCTCGCGGGTCCGGCAACCCTCTGCCTTGGCCCCGGTGTCACGGTGCGACTCTCCTGACCGACCCACCGATACGCCAAGGCCGGGCCTTTGGGGCTGAATGTCGGTCAAGCAAACGGCTCCAAACCTTTTGGCTCACCAGTTGGAGTGTCTTTTGGGGGGGGGTGTAGGGTCCGCGACTCTGGGGGTGGTGTGTAGGGTCTCCCACTCTGGTCTGTGATTTCAGTCCCAATTCCAACGAAAACACCAGGAAGGTTGTTCGGCAGCGGTCTCAGCCTTTCGTGAGTCACAAGCAACACCTGGTCATCCTTCAACAACAAAGGTGCCGCTGATGTTGTAGTTGTTCCCCGAAAATTCCAATACTAAACCAATACTGAGCCGACACTAACTTATTACTCGGCTTACACAAAACCCAAAAAAATACACAGGATTCTGGCTGTTTAAATCCCTTACTGAGAAATTGTCGTCCTGAAAGCGGGAACCTCGTTGGGACGAGTGCCGATGAGGAGCAAAGAGGACTGAGAACTGAAGGACCGAGAAGGACCGATTCTGGAACTCCACTCCATCCGGATCTATTAGGGGGCGATGAATATTTACCAACATTTGGCATTTTGTGCTGGCATTTTATGGGGCAACGGATTTGGCCTTAAGAAGGCTTAGTTGGAGTAGGCTTGTTTGGCCTCAATTGAGCTTCTTAAGCCCTTGATTGTTGGGGGCATCTTTGGGAGTGGGGTAAACAGCGTTGGGCCAAGATTATTATAGTGGTCCACTCAAAACGATGTATATAAAGTGTGTAGAGAACCTCGACCCTTTCTCTACCCGGGTTTTCAGTGTGGCTCACGTGCTGATGCCTTTTGCCCAGCATCTGCTCCCAACAGCATTGCTTGTTCGACCTATCAACTCGGCCCGAGCACATAACTCCAAACGCCTCCGAATCCTCAGTTGACCCCCAGTTAAGTCCACTCCCCACTTACCCCACTTGTGTCAAACTCCACTCGAGCTACACTCAAAACCCACTTGACGCAATGGGTTCAAACGGGGAATGGTCCCAACCCCAACCGTCCACCGATCAAAAGCTTGGCCGAGTGGTTTGATCATAAAGTATGAGGGGTAAACCAAGTAAACCCAATTTAACTTTTAAGAGGTTTACAACCCCATCCGCCCATCCATATCGAAACAGAGGCCGTCAAGGAAATCAAGTTCCTGCAGCTTGCCAGGTTCCAGCGGGCTCCCGCAAGTTCCTTATGGACCAGGGTGACAATTTTCGGGGTTTGGGAAGCCCCACTTCTGTGATAGGAAGCTTCGCCTTGTGCAGAGTCGGTCCATTGGAAGGCCTGAACATTGGTATCAAAGAAGCGGTTGCTCTGTGATTGAATGTTAGACGAACTGAACACCTTTGGTTTTCATCAAGTCCCCCGCAAAAAGGGGAATCCACCCTTTTGTTCAAACCGCCGACTCATCTGCTCGGGTCGGACTCGGGACAGGCCCATGTGGACGGCCCAGGCACCGGGCACACCCACCAATCCACTCCTCCAGCATTCTCTCCTCCATCTCCTTGTCCTGCGCAGATTCGGAGCCAACCACTTCAGCCAGGGAAGGGCTTCCGGGAAGTCATCTGAACCGAAAAACCGTTGCGGGAGTCTGTGTCATGGACACTTTGACTTGCAGTGCCCCACTCTGCGAAAGGCGTGTGACTCACCCGGGGACCCTCCAATGCAGACCCCGCCCCGACCCCCGACCCTTCAAACAAGCCAAAGAAACAATATTGTGGGGCCATGACCAATTCAAGTCATGAAACAGGCAAATGTTGATCAATTGTTCGCCCTTTATTTAGCATAAGCCCAGGTGGTAGCCCCCCGGAACCACTTCCAAAACCCTAGCCCATGCCCACAAATCCGGAGCCAGCCCCAAAACTTTCAGCTACAAAACAAACATCAAACGAAAATCCAACGTTGCTCCAAATTCAGGGGTCGGGATCAGGTTTGCACTCCATTGGGTGCCATATCTCCCATGGCCTCTCGTTGAACGGAAAACCGCGGCGCTGATATGACCGTCCTCTTCCTGAAAGTGCTTAGCCTGAGAGGGACAGGCAGCCTAAAGCTCCCCTTCGCATACAGGTACGTCTTCTTGGCAGGCAAGCAAGGAAGCAAGCAAGAAAGCAAAAAGAAACAAACACAAAGAAAGAAGAGAGCAAGGCTTCTTTCCCTTTACAAGCAACAAACAGGGAGCTCCCATTTTCAGAGATAAGGATCCAGTTGAAAATGGATTGCGCGCTGTGAATGCTCGATTTTGGGAACCGCCCATTTAGTTTGAACGAGCTGAACTGCCACCAACAGCAGGTGAGAGAACGTCCGTAAGAATTTCGTCACGGTGAAACCCGCACGGGGCAATTGCAACTGGCTTCAGTCAACTGCTGCTCTTCCAACAAGACAATCGAAGACAATTTTTATGGACGAAATTCTGGACCGGTTGGTAGGTGGGCTATCCCGGTAGTGTTTGAAATTCGCCCTGTACCTACCCATGGATACTGTCCCTTCCTTATCCGGGTCTTGATCCTGGCTTGGCTTGAATCCCCACGTGCACGAACAGATCTAAGGCCAAAGAAGGTCACAAACTGATTTGTGCCGCCACGGTCTGACTATACTTCAAGTCCCTGGCAGCAGGACACGACTTGAAAAGTGCGATGTGTCGCGAGGAATTCTTCAGCTCCAAAGATAGTTGGAACCCAAGGCGGTGGTTGGGTGTCAAAATAGGAATCGGAGCCCCAACACTCCCCCTTTGGTTTCCCTTTGAAACCAAGGTGAAAAGCGCACCCTCAAGGAAACGCACCCTAAGCCAACAGACAGGTTTGGAACCATCTAGTCTGAACGACTGGTTGCAGAATGCCGAGGATTATACCATTGGTGCCAGCCAGTCAGTCCCTTTTGCCAGGTGATTCAGAGGATTCTCTTGTAAAGCAGGTGGTTTTTGGATCTATTTTTTAAGGAAACATGGAAGTACGACGGCGCAGCTCATTTCACCCATCATTGGGCCCATCAAACCTCCTGAGGCTGTGGACAATTCGCCCAGTGCCGGATGTCTGAGCCCCTTTAAAGGGTCTCCCAGAGTGTTGTCCTTTGAAACGTCCTTTTCCCAGCGCCGCCAAACGGAAGCCCAAAGATTCCTTCAACCGCAAGAGCCGTATCCCTAACTTGGATTCCCAACTGTTGGCGGGTCTTTTGAGGTGTGGTTGGAAGGGTCCATTGTAAACATATATGGAAGAGCCAGTTTTGGTGCTCGTAACTCGAAGATTTCGTCCCTTTGCCAAGGTTCACCCTTGTATCGGTCTTTGCCAGGTAGGGCCCTGGTAATATGTTCCTCCCGGGAAGGAACCCAACCGCCAACCCAAAGGATTCTGCAGAAGCGCCCTGGGCCTCTGTCAAACTCCGAAAGAAAGACATGAACAGCACTGAACTCTAGAACGGTTGTGGATTCCGTCTGTTCTTTCCCCAGTTTGGTGCTCTTTGACTACACAATTGGTACTTTCATCAATACCCTTCCAGGGTGGGTCCACCAAAGTGCCAAGCGGCACTCTGCTTTTTGAGGCTGCCATTGGTTGGGTGGTTTTAAGGGAAAACAACCGGACCACCACCGGCTCGGGTCTCCTATTTTAGATACGGGGCAAAAAGCAAATCGCTTTCATTTAAAGTAGGATAACCCCCTGGCTCATTTGCTCGACTCCAAAAACCAGCCAGAGTCTAGCCTTAGCTCCCTCCCTCCCTCCCTCCCTCCCTCCCTCCCTCCCTCCCTCCCTCCCTCATTCCCTCCCTCCCTCCCTCCCTCATTCCCTCCTCCCTCCCTCCCTCCCCTCCCTCCCTCATCCCTCCCTCCCCCTCCCTCCCTCCCTCCCTCCCTCCCTCCCTCCCTCCCTCCCTCAAAGGCGACAAACCAATCGCTTGCGGGGTGCGATGATAGCGAAGAACATGTTCACCAAGACGTACCTATCAAGTCTCCGGGGGGTATTGGGAGATTGGATCCGGGGTGTGGCTCCTGTTGAGGTTCCCGATATGTGGTGGGTTAAAGGGAAACCGAAGGAACACCAGCCATGTTGGGGGGGCTTGTCCACGGGGGCCGCTTATTTTATGGGGTGACAGTGGTCAGAAGATTTCCCCTCCAGTTGATCAACTAACTGGGCCGTGTCCTTGAACTACCCCGTTTGGAAACCCCAAGGGGCGGGGTGTACCTACCTAGAGATATCTGTTATCCATACCAGTGCTTCTCAAGCCGTGTGAGACCGAGGTCCAGGAACCGACCTCCCGCTTGAGCAAACTCAAACCCGGGGGCTGACCTCCAAAAACGATTCCCACCAAACGTCATAGCGAATGCCAATTTGGTTGGATCGGGGACCCTACCCCTCCCCCAACCCCCCAATACGGCCTTGACGGTTGGGGGAGGAGTCTTAAAGCTTTGCATGTAGGGTCTCACAAATCACTTGTCGGGCTGAACAGATGTATGTTCAACTTCTAGCAAGTAATAGTATGCCAGAAAAAGGATCGAACCATTCTACATTTTGCCAACCCCCCAAAGTACATATAGTACTATATTTGTTCTGCTGACAACCTAGGACAAATGCACCCTGCCTCATTAAGTTTGGGGGGGGTGTCTCGTGGAAGCCTTACTAATCCGCATTGGTGATGGGGTCGACTGCGTGAGGTTCGGTCCAAATTTCGATTGACACCTGCATCCATGCCGGGACGAGATGGCGGGGGCGCCCCAAGATTTCAACCAAAACCAGGGGTGCTAAACAACTCAATGTTGTCCCGTCGGACCCCAACAACAGTTGTTAACATTTCACTACTTGGCATGTCTTACCTTTGCCGGCCCTTTGGGCCTCGGGGAACCCTTAGGAAAACCCTGGATGTGGGTACCCCGCCCCAAATGGTGGTGTTCCTGTTGTCCCTGAAAAACAATCAACACAAGGCACCCTCAAAAAAAGACGGACCCGTATCACGTTCCGTCCATAGTGTTCCTTCGCGGGAAAAGGGACATGCCTTGCCCTTGCAACGGGCGCGCGCGCAACACGAGAGAGGCCAGCCTAAAGAGGACCATGTAGGAGTACCAGTAGAAGTAATACCTCGGGTGCAGGTTCTCGGCCGCCTCTTCTTCTGTGTGTTATGGTCATGGCTCCATCACCAGCCGCACTGGTTGTCTACACCCCTATTAAGAGGCCATGACCATCCCGCTTTCCCTATCCAGCCCAGAGCACTTCAAGGCAATCCGCAAGATTTCCCCGCAGCTTGCCCTACGGACCCCCTTTTAAAGTATGTCTAGGGTAGGAATCAACTACTAAACGCCCGAAAGGGCAAGGGGCAACCATCATAGCACCCAAAACGTCATCAGAGGGTATGGATATGTTCTAAAATTGAGAATGGACACCCGCTTGGATGTTTTCTAATTTGGGACACCACCAAACGGCTTTTGCCTTTCTTGGGGATCTGGTTTAAGATTCTGAGGTGGTCTCATAGAAACCAGCTACAGGAATTCATACCGGAAATTCACCAAACACCCACCAAGAAACAAGGATGGGTTCGCTGGTCTCTTAGATGATGATGCGTAAGCCACCCAAAAAAACGAAAAAGGACCTCTGCCAGAGGGTCAGGTCTGAAGGAACCCTGAAACATGTGTTTCTCTCTATGAGCCATGGGAGCCATGGTCCACATTTTTGCTGTCACCCTGGACCACAAACTGGACATATTGGCAAAACCTCCAAGATGTGTGTGCGCGTGCAGAGGTTGACAAAGTATGCGCCGTGTCAGGGTGTTGTTGTGCAGCCACAAAAGAATGGTGGCCCCAAGAGGGGCTATAGTTGTTTGTTTGTTTACATTAAGAGCAGCAAAGTTGTGCCATCTCCAAGATGAGCAAACATAAAACAACGTGGCAGGTGTATCTTCAGATGGGCTGTTTGGAGGTGTGAAGGTTATTGCATTGTTCTGCCTTAAGCCCCAAACATAAGCGGCGCGTTGCCTCCAAAAATACCCGCCCGGGCTAGGGCCTTTTGGCCTTACTTCACCGGATTTTCGGAAAATCCGCAGGCCACGCTAAAGGCAGTTTAAGCCCATGGGCTCGCGAAAGGTTCGCCCGGGTCCGTGCAAGAAATCCCCAACGCCTCGCCTGATTGAAACATAAGGGTCGATCTTTTTTGGGGGTACCCCCCCCCATCAAACAAAACAGTTACTCGTGTTTGTTGTTTATTACTTTAAAAAAAAAAAAAGAGTTGGTTTACTTTCAACATCACCCCAAAAATTGGAGTGTTGACGCCTCCCTTTCGGCTCGGCGGTTGTGCCGGCCGCCCGCTTCGCCGAGACACGCCAAGGAGTTCGCCTGGCGCATCGCCTCGAAGCTGCGGAAGGTGCCCAGGAACATCTGGAAGCCTCGGTTGCCCGCCCGGAGGAATCCCCCGGGGTTCGGTGGGCGAAACATCCCGGCGGGTCCAGCCGGGGCGGTCCAGGTTGTTGGGTTGTTTGTTTATTTTTATCTTTGTATTGTTGATTTTATTTTTATTTTATTTATTTTATATATTTTTTGGGGGGGGGGGGGCGACACCCCCGCCCCCACAAAAAGTTGTGGCGTTCCCTTTTTTTAACCTAGAAAGCCAGACCCGAAAAGGCTACCCTGAAAAAATGGCAGACACATCTGAAGCCGTTATTAAGGGGTCCAACCATCTCGAAGTAAAAGGGTCAAGAAGACCATGGCGCATATGGGTTGGTGTCCTTTGCACGCTCCTTTAAAACCACAAGCAATGTGTACCGATGAAAAACGACACTCCCACTTCTCCAATGTTGGGAAGCTCGCGACCAAAGAAGGCCTTCGGCCTAAACCTTGGGGTCCCGGTGAATCCGTGGGAAGGGAACTGCCCCAGCGGTACTCGTGAGTCACTCGGGGTAGTCACGGGGTGACCTTTTTTTGCGAGGCTTTAGGCTGGTGAATAAACTGAACCGAGGAAAACCAGAAAGGGATGAAATCCAAACTATCTATTCAGGAACTGAAATCTCCCCCGCAAACCTCCCAACCCCCAACCCCCGGCAAACCTGCCAACCCCCCACCCCCCTGCCAACCTCCCAACCCCCCACCTCCCTGCCAACCTCCCCCCACCCCCCCACTCCCCCCACCTCCCCCCACCTCCCTCCACCCCTCCCCACCCTCACCAAACCAAACCCAGCGGCAGGTGATCACCGAATAGCTCAGGGTCGAGAAGTCCTCCAAGATAAAACATGGCCACGGTGGCACGTCGCAGCTGGTCCATAGGGATCTATGGGCGGCGTTAATTTGGAAAGCCCTTATGAGGACCGCCATAAATCTGGGGAGTTTGGGGGGAGGGGAAAGGTCCCTATTTGGAATGGTGCGAATAACACCAATCTGGGGGTGTTGGGTGAGAGGGTCCCTATTTGGAATGGTGCGACATCTTGATGGGAAACCTTTGGTGGACGTCCTCCGAACTCGGAATTTGGACCACCTTGAGGCGGGACCCCTTTTTTGTTCACAGCCTTCACCCAGTGGACCTTTGAACTTCGCTCAAAGCGATCCGGTGCACTCTCCATGGGTTCCGCACCCGCTCCAACTCCCAGCCCGCGTCACGCGGTTGGTGGGTCTGTCTCAAAACAGAGAGAGAACCGCTTCATGAAAAAACACAACTAGGTCCTCCAGTAAAAAGGTTTGAATAAGTTGGTACCCGATTTTTTCCCTGTAGTCTACTTTAGTAGGGGAACCCTCCCCAAAAAAAGAAAGGGTAAAAGGGACTACTGGGGGACCTAGACAAAGAAGCCAATCACCCGTTCTGGAGGAAGCTCCCTGCCCCCTGACTAAGACGTGAGGGGATAATTCATCAGGGGTCAAACTGAAACGGAGCAGCCCATGGCTCGCCGTAGAACGAATCATTCGAAGGGGGAAGGACCCCCATGCTTCCATGAAATCCAAAGTGCGCATGATGTTGAATCGTTGGAAGGGTCAGAACAATATCAACTGGAAAACATCCAAAGGACCACGCTAATCAAGGGAGGTCTCCTTATGGTGAGGGAATCAGTTCTCGTGTTTGGAAATTCTTCTGATTGTGGATCTGATGGCTGCAAAGGCGTCTTCCATGGGTGCTGTCGTTCATGCATACCCCTGTGAAGTCATGATATCAGTGCTGTTTGGGAAGGAAAAGGTTCAATAGACCTTGCAGATTAGTGTGGCCATTAATCACTGAATCAGCCAGTTCAAGGATCATGACAACGCTGTAGAGTGAATGGCATGTTAGATTTTTAAATGGACAATGTTTCTTGACGTTGGTGGTTTAACAGGCGCCCCCTAGAACGATACGAAAAAATCCACCCGAAACCTCCCCGATGGCCGGTGCCTCTCGGGAATCTCTTTTGATGAAGTGAAGTTGCTGAGGGTCTGTAGGCTTCTCTTCCACAAGGGTTAGGGGCTCTCAGACTCAGCGGTAATGAGGCCAACTAAGCCTAGTGTGCCATGGTCCCTTTTCAGAGCGATTTTCTGGCCGCGCTCCCCAATTGTTTAATGCTCCTCCATGATGGTGCCGAAGATGGTGTGCCCCATGGCAACCTCTGCGAGTCCATGGTTTTGTCTTCAGTTCCCCGCCCAAAAATCGAAAACACGAGCCCTTTGGGGTGCAAAAGTGAGGAAAGCGAGCCTCTAGTTGGCCTTTTTTGCGGAAAGCAATCGTGAACATGCTTTGCATGTTCCCATAGAGTTTGTCTCATGAGGGGACCCCAAAAACGCTTGGTGTCCTTTGGGTGTCCCTTAAACCAAGCTGAAAAGGGCTACGCTGAAAAACAACACAAACCCAAACATGACCCTACTTGAGGCAAGCAAGAGCTAAATCCTCCGCTTCTGCCAGGTGTTCGTGCAGCTGATGTTCCACATTCAGCCGCCAGCGTTCAAGCCATGCGTGTCTTGTTCTCACACATGCACGCTGGTTTGTGCATCGGCTGAGCGGATGCATCGATAGACGCTACCCAAATAGGCTCTGTTAAAATATCCCCCAGCGCTCTGCTCCTGCAAGCAGCCAAGCAGTCTCATGCAAAGCATCCATCCGGCATATTGCCATTCTTCGCTCAAGCAAAACCATGCCGTAAACTGCAAACAGGACACAGGTCACCAACACCCGAAGCTGCTGGCGCTCTGACACATGGCGCGGGACATGCGAGCATTGGGATGATTATCATGGGGGCACTCCATTAAAAAGTGGTTTGCTTTTCCAAAAGGCGATTGCCATGATTCCTCAAAAAAGACACGCCCAACTTGGTGTGCAATTTGGCGTGCGTGGTGGTAGAAAAAGGGTACAGCGCAGAGGTAGCAGTGGAGCATGGACGACGTAGCGGGGGTGGGCATTGGGAGTGAATAGAGCGCGGGTGAAGTGGCGCGAGTGTGATTATCATTTGGCAGGTGTGATAGCAGTCGAGCCTTCGTACGGCTTTAGAGCCACAAGAGCACAGCCCCCAACTGTTTCGCAACTGATTCGGACCCGGCAAAAAGCCTCAAATCAGGAGGTTCCCGGATATCACAGTTGAAAACTCGCCCCGTTCCCAGAACAAGATCCTTGACTGTGCTACGTGAGGCCATGGATTTGCTGGGCCCGGGTTTGACACGGGATGTACGGACTGTGCTCGTTGGTCTAACCTCAATGCTCCTAGGGGTTGAAAACTCCCCTCAGAACCAACCAACTTGTCCTTTGGTTGCACTATGTGAGCAGCCCATCTTGCTGTTGGGCGTCAAAACAGTTGATTTCCCGTTGGTGTCTTGTTTCCCTGTTGGCTTCCCCCCCCTTTTGGGGTCCCCTCCGGGGAAAAACACACACACGCACACAAGACCACCTGCCCAGCCGGCCCAACCGCTTCCCACTTGGAGTCTTCGGCGTCCGGCTTCCGGTATTCCGAACCGAGAGGCATAGCCCATGAGCAGCACCACCATGACAACCAGGAAGCCTCAGGGTTTTAAGTTGGAAACCCTTGGGGTTTCCAAAGGGAAACCAACTTTTGGGCCATTGAAAAACCATTGAAAAACCAAAAAACACACCAACTTTTGGTGCTTGGATCAAAAGGAAAGGACACCAAGAAAAAACAACTGTTCAGGCCTGGTCTCAAAGGAAGCCCAAAAACCACATTGGAGTTGTTGAGGACAAGTTTCTCGGGCTTCGGAAAACCAACGCCCGGCAAGCCATGCCTGGTTGCCTAGTGAAGCAATCAATCCGCACCCATGGCCTGGCCTCACCGCCTTTGATGCCTCAGGGAGCCTTTGGCGGGGCCCTGCAAAAAGTGAAGTGAAGGAAAGCCGAAAGGGCAAAAGTTGGCAAAAGTTGAGCTGAGCTTAACACACCTGCACGTGTCTTCACTTCATTGTACAGAGAATCGGAATATACCCCAAACAACTGTAATTACGCCCCAAATGTCCGTGTGCGTGTACATGCATAGATTCTCGGAGACAAATCATTGAATTGTACCCTAAGCAACAGTGTACCTCTCGATTGTATTATCAGGTATGTTTAGGTATGCGTGTCTACATGTTATATATATATATATATATATATACATATGTCTCTCTCTCTCTATATATATATATATATGTACATACATATGACACATGTATATAATGTATATCGGTATGTGTATATGTGTGTATATACATGTGCATGGGTATACTATCGTAAGAGCTGCTTGGGGCTGCAATACATGCTTTCCGGAAGGGGGGTGAGTGGGGGGGGTCATATTTCTGTGTTTCCTGAAGGCAAACAAGCTCCCTCCCCCGGTCGGCCGAGCGTATGAAACTGACAATGGAACAGATTCTCGATGCTTTTCGCAAGCAGAACGCTTGCCCCCCAGTTTCCAGCAGTGAAGCTCTGGCCAAGTCAAAGCAAGTTTGTCTTTGAAGCCGCGAAGTGTGGTTTTGACCTGCGTTGAACTCTTGACGATGGTATACCGATGTACATATATACATATGTGTTTACGTTGGCATTCAGCCAAAAGGGAGCTTACATGCTTGCTAGCAAAGAATGGGTTGCTATCTAAACATGACAAAAGCCCTAAGGTCGTAAGATCCTATTGCCATGCCCAATGAACATATCGAGCTTTGGTAAATACCTCTTGAGGTTGGTGTCCCTATGTTCCTTTCAAGCAGCCCCCCCTTGGCAAAGCAAAAACAACACGTCTAACGCTGCCCCCCAAAGAAAAAAAGGAAGTTGGTGGGGGGGGGCCTTAGCAAGGCCAAATAAGACAAAACAACTGTGCAGCAATTGTAAGTGCAAAAACCGGTTGAACTTATTGGTTAGTAGTACCATGCATGTTTGCCCGAAAAGCTAAAAGTTCTAGATTCAACTCAATAGCAGTGAAGACAAGGCAACTCAATCGTTGGAATCTCGGGCGCTACCAGGTTCGCACTGGTAGGTTGGATCCGTGAAGCGATATACCACCGTCCCTTGCCATCACCGAGCATTATCCCAACACCCAGTTTTCCACAACCATTTTGAGCGTCCCTCAAATTGGTGGTTTGGACATGTGGCTTGCAAAGGCAGCCCAAAACCCAAACTGTCTAAAAGCATGACAGGGGAAATCGTTCAATTGGTGTTGGTCGCGCCGCGGCGTGCCTTGGAGGGGCTGTCGCCCTGTCCTCCCAACCAACCAACCAACCAACCAACCGACCGACCGACCGACCGACCGACCAACCAACCAACCAGCTTGGTCGAGAATGGCACCAACCTTGTCACTTGTAATGTTCTACTACCAGCGAATATGGGGCGGGATATGGGGACTCGAATCCACTTCCCCGTTCCTAACAGATCAAAACGAGGCTGTTGCAACAACAGTGGCTACATGTGTAAGCATGTGACCAGTGCCCAAGACCCATTCACTGTTGGCTCTACAAAGCTTATACAAGACTTTACATAGGCTCTAATATCGCCCCCGATAAGACCAGGAAGCAGAAGCACTAACTAAATGGCGGCCTTAAAAAAATCCAGGGAGGCCGCCACGGCCAAATACTCTTTTCCCCACCAGGACGTGGGAAAATGGGTGAGTTCCTTTGGCCCCATTTATCAAGCCTAAAACCAGGTTGCGCATTGAGGCCTCTCAAGCATTGGTACCTTCCGGGCCCTCGGGCAAGCGATGTCCGCAATGCCCCGCAGCATGGTCTTGGCGATCAGCCTCGATTGATGTGGCGAGCTCGTCTATTTCAGGCCGCCGAAATATCGGGTTGGTTTGGAGAGAAGCTAAAAGGACACCAACCATTCCGGCGTGTCTGTTTGACACGTTGGCAAACACGCAAACACGCGAGACGCGAAAACACAAACACGCAAACACACTAAAATGAAGTTGATAGATACACAAAACTGCAACCAGCCAACCAACCAACCAACCAACCAACCAACTAACCAATCAACCATCCATACATCCACCCAACCAACCCACCCACGAACCCACCCACCCACCCACCCAACCAGCCAACCAACCGACCGACCGACCGACCGACCGACCAGCCAGCCAACCAACCGACCGACCGACCGACCAGCCAACCAACCAACCAACCAACCAACCAAACCAACCAACCAACCAACACAACCAGCACAACCAACCAGCACAACCAACCAAACCAAACTAAATAAAAATGATGCCAAACAAAATCAAACCAAGCCAAACCCACCAGCCCACTCAATTCAATCAACCGAACATTCCGACTCGTCCTTCGCTGCTCACTGCCCGCCTGCCGTGCGGGAAGGCTGAGAGGTACTTCTGGTAGCAGAGAAAGAGGAAGATGGTATTTGCCTGAGCCGTGACTCGATATGGTTGCCAAACTCAGATTTATTGGTCTGATTTGGCCTTATTTCCCAATGCTTAGGAGCCTGACGTTATCTGCTGTACAAGGATTCTGATCCTCAGAAATCAGCTGGTATTCAAGTACTTAGTGGGCCTAAATGTGTCCTGGCGACCCCGCAGAGGGCGCTCTTGATTGTAAAGGTAAGCCCCCCACCCCCGACCCCCCACCCTCTACCCCCCACTCAAAAAACCAACACAAGGAGACAAGGGCGCCACTGGTCTGGGCTTTCTGTGATTGGCCAAAGAGGTGTCCCATCTCTTCGACGAGCTTATCCCTTCAAAACAACTAGCAAGGGAAACACAGACGGTTTAATACTAGCAAGGGATTCCCTACAACCCAAGCTAATTACTGTTTGATGTGCTTGGTTCTGGTCCGCATCTAGGGGGACCTATGCAGAATACTCCCTTGCAATTTCACATGCAACTCAAAATGGTCCCAAAGAAAGAGGTTCCCTGTTGCTGGGCTGTCCTCAAATCCCCTGCTACAAGCTTGCCTTCTAGTGGCCACTAACCCTAAAAACCTAAAAACCCTAAAGAACCGAGCAGCTGGTAACCACCAAGGGTAATCTGGTGTAAGTTCAATCAGCTTCCCATCCACTAGCCCCGGCCCTTCCCGGAACGCTGAGCGCCCGTCTGCACAGACCTGCGTAAAGAACCTGCGTCGCTCAAATCGCCAAAGTCTGCAGCAGCCATGGATGAAACCCTATGACTGGGACAACCTACTAACGGGTGCAGGAGCTTGCATTCTGAAATGATAAACCACGGGAAAAGCTTCCGGGAAAAAGGGCGAATCTTCCATGGCTACTCCCACATTTCGGGGATTCCCTTTGTTCAGCACAGAGC
>CAUJNA010003584.1:397883-420321 GCA_963377175.1 Effrenium voratum
AGAAGCCCACTGCAAAACCATGGTTATAGAGTAACAAGTTCGCAATCCTAACCAACTAGTACACTTATCACACGTTTAGACATATCCCAGGAAACTGGCAAGCCACAATTCCATTTGCCAACTGGTTGCTACTCACTATACCTCAGAATGAGATGACAATAGACTTCGAGGTTGGCATTCGCAGACCGCATGGCGCTTGAGTATCAGAACGGGCTACGCTCCTCCAACCTGGTCACACTGATTGCTTTAGCCTGCAAACAAGCTGCGTCGGTCCCAAGAGTCCCAAGAGTCCCAAGAGACCCAAGAGTCCCAAGAGTCCCAAGAGTGCACTCCGGTCAGTCCTGAGTAAGGGGCTTCAGGACAAGCATGTACCTCACGTCAGATCCCCCGAGCGCTGTTGAATGAGGCTTAGGAAATAAGGCGAAAGGCCTCGATGGGCGGGAGGCGTCTTTTGTTGGGCGGTTTCGCTTTTGACCCCATCAGTTGGGGGAAAATTGGCCAGCGCAACAGAAAGAAGCCAAAGCGGAAACATGCGGAAAATCAGTTTGGGCTGCAAAACCCATGGCAGCGCGCAATATCATCTTTTTCGGGGCTTCACAAAGGAGCGAAAAAGATGTTTGACAACCTGACATATGCTTTTGAGTTGCAAGAAAATGCGCCCCACGTTTGGGCTGCTTTTTTTCAAGTGAGTTTCGAGGGAGCCTTTGTTGGAAACCGGTCATGGATGCATCATGCCAGTATGCGCCAGTTTATTCAACCCCCCCCTGCCACCCAAAGACCCTGAAACGGTGGAGTTGCCAAGCATAAGGCCTATGAACCGCTCTCCGAAGAAGGGGGGGGGTTCCACAATTCTGCGCGAACACGCGGGACGGGTGCCCTGAAACTCCATAGGCTAACCACCATAAGTGTCCTCTTAGGGCAAATAGATGGCCCTGGTAGATGATTAAACCACCAGGTAAACCAGGGCCATCTATTTTTTCTCCCAAAACAACCAAAAAGGACACCTATGCTAACTACCCTTCCCGGGCTCCACTCAATCACATCGATCCTTGCCTCGTAGCGCGGCAAGCCAACCAAAAAGAAAGACATCAAGCTTTGGCCCGCGTTTCGTGAACACTCAACGGAGACATGGTGTCAAAACAGATCTCTTGGGCCACCTAAGCATGTTTATGATTTGGCAAAACTGCGGGCTACGCCAAAACCGTATGTGACGTTCGATGCTTCATATTTCGTTGACCCGGGCTAAAATCGCGGAGACCCCCCCCCAGGCGCCACATCACCATGGTCACCACGGTCCTCGGTCGAGTTGACAGGATGGAACACACGGCCTCTGTGGTCCAGAAATGGCTTTGCAACGGACCCCGGTTGAAGAATGGCTGTTATTCGGGGTCCTGAGAATCATCTTTTGGGGTGGGAACTTTTGGGGTGGGAAAATGGCTGTCCAACATACGGGGCCCGTTTGAACATTTGCTGTTCTTTTTTGTATCCCTGAGAAGTACTCCATTGGGGTGCAAGAAGGGCTGCCCGACATCTGCACACCCTTTGAAGAATGCCAAGTGTTTTTTGTTTAGTCGTCGCTAAGAAATCACATGTTTGGGGTGTGAAGATGACTGTTCAACATACGAACCCCCAAACTACTGGTGAAAGGCATGTTAACTGCATGCAGCAATGAAAACGCAACGCGCCAGGCATAGCTAGCTCTATGGACGTGTCATCGAGGATTTTGTGAAAGCATCTCAACTGCGTTGTTGCCCCCAAGTTGCGCAAAGCGAGCAAATGACAGGATGTCAGGTCACTTGGGTCCGCCAGAGGACGTGTGTGCTTGCGCAGCTGCCGACCCTGCATCTACAGAACCGCGGTGAAACGCTCGCGAAAAGTGCCCTGGCGGTAAGTGTGGCAATGGACCACCTTGCTCGACAAGCACCTCGTGGCAGGCGCTCTGGCAGCAATGCCAAGGTAAAGAAGTATTCAGAGTCGTTGCGTCAGTATTGGAGCACTCACTTGCTTGGTCGCTCGGTCGACCTAAAAAAAAAAAACGACGTAAGAAAATCGGTCTGATTTGCTTAAGACGATGTTCCTCCAAATACCATTTGAGCATGTCCCCACCCTCCCGTCAGAAGGATTCCTTTCAGATGGGGTTCCGGGTATGCTCAAAAGGCATGGAGGGATCGTCCGGGCTCAAAAGTATAACCCGGATCCGTTTGGCTTAAGACACAAAAAAGCGGAAGTTGCCAAGGGAGTTGACTTATTCGAGTGTGCCTCTCTTGACAGGTACCCCTTTCTTTGAGGAGGGGAGGGGTGCGCCCAACTCAAGCTTGGGTCACTCACCAAAAAAGATGCGCCTAGTGAGGGATAAAACAGTCGCCTCCCAAAGCGGCATTCCCATGGCTTCCTAAAGGCCTTGCCCCCCCCTCTTCTGAGTTCCTTAGATGTATCCTTCAACACATCACCTTGCAGATCAAGCACTCTTTGTTACATTACCCAAAAGGTGATCTTGAAAAGTACTCGGGGGGGAAGCACATGTGAAGGTGCACAGAGTTCCAGTTCTGGATTGCCCCAAAGGTAGACTTTTGCCCAGGGCTTCTTTGGAACCAACCGCCGGGCTGTCTACCTTTGCGTCATCAAGAAGCTCACCTTGGTCCACGCTGGGGGGGGGGTTGGGAATGAATTTAGAAATTCCCAAGGAAACCACCAGTTGGTTGACATTTGTCGAGGTCATTCCCACATTCGCTCGAGCCAGATCGTCTTGCGACACCAACAACCCGGCAACCATCTGGAATCTGGTTGCAAATGATGATTCACCCGGAAGCACATCGCCGATCGCTGGCTCGCGTAGCCCGAGCGGCGAAATGGCGCTCAGGAAGTCGAAAAGGATGAAGGGATTCCCCAGCACGTAGTAGACGATGACCTAGTTCACTTTGATCGAACCTGGGGGACTTACAACCATGGCTGTGGCCTACCAGTGAGAGAGAACCATTCTCCCAAGACAATGAGGAACCAAAAAAAAGCCATCATGTGGGTCAAAAATAATACATGGTTACCTTTCGAGGTAACTAGCTGGAACGGGGGACAAAATGTACACCCCAAGGTTAGGGTTCCCGTTTCCAACATATCGAAGGAGTCTTTTAGGACCGCTTTGCCAATGGAGCCGTTTCGGATGGCAAAAATTCAGGGGAAAACCGTTTGCAAGCGGATGGCGGTTGGCGTTTTCAAGCTCCCTGTTGGTTGTTTCCTTTGGAATTTGCTTTGGCTGGCTTCCCTTTTAGGTTCCCTTATGGTCTTCTTTGTTGGTTCTCTTCAAATTGCAGCTTTGTTTTTGCTTTGCTTGTTGCCTGTTTGTTTGTTCCCTTTACATTCCAGGTGCTCAGCGTCCCCTGGTGTCCCTGTTTTGTTCTTCGGGGTTTCCAGGTGGTCGGGGTCCACTCGTGATGCCCAGTGCGTGAAGCTTGTTAAGCCCCCCCCCCCCCCCCGGCCCCGAACCGTGGGAAATTGTGAGGGTCGTTGGAGACCCGGGCATCAGCAACCCAGACCCGGCAAATGCCCCACCCCCCACCCCTCCCCGCTGAGGTTAATCAGCCTTAAGGCCAAACACGGCCAAACAACGGCCCTAACCCTTCAAGGGAAGGGGGTCCGGGAGTAGGGTCCCCGAATCTTCTTGCCTCTGTCTAGTTCTGGAATAGGCTTCGGACGGTCCTCTTGAACAGGTTGCAAAGACTCGAACGTTGGAAGGGTAAATGAAAAAGTGGCCCCTGAAAGCAACCAAAGAAAGCCCTTGGGGTTGGTCGTCTTTTAGGAGCGGCTAGCAGAACCTACGAAAAATTGAAGAGTGCCTAAAAACGCACCTGAAGATTGAAAGGCCAAGCTCGCACATATACATATATATATATGCTCCAAGAGGGCAAAACAGGGTTCTGGCAGGGTACATCTGCAAGTTTTCTCAACCACCCAATTTTTCAAACCACTGCCCATATGCGAGTGTGTTGTGTCTGTGTGTGTTTTTGTGTTTCTTGGGTGAGGAGGGGGAGCGTTTTTGGACTTCAGCATCACGGGGATCGATTCGATTCGCCTGGCACACCACGAAGAGACGCTCCCTGATGTTCTTGGCGTCGCTCTGAGCGCAAAATGAGCTACACGCAACGGTGCGACAGCTGTGTTTGAGGGGATTGACAAGAAAAAAGGTCCGAAAGTTGTTTTGGCCGTCCCAAAAAGCATAAGCACCCCCCCCCCCTCCCCCCAGGTTTTTAATGGGGGGAACCCAATTCTTCAGGGGAGTCCACCAAGCACCGTGAGAGGACAGGACCATGAGCCCCAACCTTAATGCAAGGCTTGTCTCAAGTACACTCAACGCAGGGTCGTGGGAGCGAGCGGTTTGCCCAATGAGACCAGGGACCCTTTCCGCCCGACCCTATGGGCTGGTATTAACAGCCGAAAAAACAACAAAGTCCTAGTTCTACATGTTGAAAGCAGGGGTTTGGAAAAGGCAGGCACGCTCTCACTGAGAAATTGCCAGAGGTTGTCCCTGGAACAGAAAGCCTTCCATACCACCGCTGTTCCATTCGAAGGGGCGGTTTGGTATCAAAGAACTGGGGTGCCACTCACTCCTGGGAAGGGGGCGGATGGTGGGTCATCTTCCCGAACAAATGGCCTCGGAAGATCGATGCCACTGCTTGTTCCAGGCCTTTCGACTTGTAAAAGCAAGCAGCTATGTTTGAACACAAGGTGGCGGGAATGCTTCTGTATTTTCTCTCCGGAATCGTTACCCCCTCAAAGTGAAGAATGAGGCATGGAGCCGTCTTGCCGGCAGATTCCCCCCAAAATTGCCCACGTGAACCGAGCACATCCAACCACAAAACCCTGAAAACTTGGGCAGAAGGGGGTTCTTTCCCTTGTTCCCCCTGCTACATTTAGGGCTTCTCCTTGTTCCCGGGTGTGAGCGTTAGGGGAAACTGGCGGCCAATCCAACCAATAAGACCTCAACAGTTCCGGGAGGGGGTCTTTGGGGGTGCCGGTATCCTCTTTTGGTTCTCAATGGCAACTGCAAGGACACCTCGGGGATCACGCACCCCAAAGAGACCCCTTAGGTTTCCTTGTGGTGTCCCTTTAAGCCAAAGTTGAAAAGCGTACCGAGCCTCACAAAAACCAGCCACACCCGTGTGTCCTTAAGCGTATTTGACCCCACCCTGGGCAAAACGGCAAGAAAGCGCTGACTCCTGCAAGTGTGGCCCGCAGAGCCACCCCCTTGAAAAAGAACACGAACTCCGGCTAAAGCGTTCTCCAACTTGATATTCCACCAAAACAAAGGGTTTTACTCGTTTTAAATAGGAATCCAACCTGATGTTTCATTGAGACAGCAGCGGGGGCAAAAGCAAAAATACTGCACTTTGACGGAGGAGCTCTTGATTCTTTATATTCCACCAAGGAATCTCCAAGAGCAGAACCTTCGTGCGGCTCGTTTTACCCCTGCTTGGCTCTACCCCATGTCTCCCACATCTGCACAAAATAGAAAAGACTTGACTCATGCAAGTCTACCCAAACATATCACAAGGCCCTTGCGCACCATCCACCCCTCCCGATATCCCCGCCTTGCGCACCGCTGCGAGCGCCACCCTGTCGAAAGCGTGGCTGAAGCTCAGCCGGGGGAGCTCTGAGCTCGAATTTTTGGGTGAACAACTCCGCAAATCAATATCTCGCTGGTGCTCAGCAGGGAGTGAGGGGATGACCCGTATAAACCATCCCTTGCGGTTTCCTTTGAGATTTATGACTCATCCCACTCAAATCATCCCAGGAAGATTGGAATCCCCAACAGCAACCCAAGGAACACTCTTCCCCGGAGCTGCTCCGAACCACTCCGGAGCCTACATATATGGGCCTATGGGCCCCAAAGATTCCACTGGTGGAATAAAGAATTGGCTATGATGTTTAAGAGTTGGAACCTCTAAAGTGGTTGGACATGTTCATCCCCAATGTCCATGGGTTCGGGAGTCCGCGCATCAAAGCTTTCCCTGGCAGGGCCCTTGCTTGCCCCGAACAAAGTTCTGGTTGCTGGTTAGTGAGAGAAAATGCAGATGACCCAAAAAGGTCGCAGGTTCAAGATCCGGCCAGCGGCTAAGTTTGGGCTCCGTTTTCGCGTACATGTAAAAACAGCTTGTAAAAGATGAGAGAGAGAGAGAGAGAAAAAAAGAGAGAGAGAGAGAGAGAGGCGTTCTGTCCTCATAGCTTCTCTTTCACTGAGCTCTTGGATCCGTTAAGAGCTTTACGCTTTTCCCGGGGGTGCGTCGAAAAAGACCCGCTGTCACATCTCAACAAGTCTCGGGACATGGGCTGTCCAGCCTGTAGAAGGCGCGGAGGCAAAGCACCAGCCGAACCACGGTGAAGGCAATGATGGCCTTGGCCAAAAATTGAGAGGCTTGTTTGAGGGCCAAACCGTGAATCTGTGGGAATTGTGTTTTTCCCTAACAGCTGAAAGCCTTGGGGTCTCAGCCCAGATAGGCTCCGGGGTGGTCCGGGGCGGTCCTGAGGTAAGGTTCCACGAGGGTTCCACCAGGGTTCCACCAGGGTTCCACGAGGCTGTGCGAGGGCTGCGGGGTGGTGCGAGCACTAAAATTTAAAAAGAGCACCGCCTGCTGTTGGGGATATCACCTGAGCTTATTTGTGGAAGCTGAGTGGTTCGTTGAGCTTGTCCTAACAGCTTCTCTTCTTGTGAAATGCGAAAACAAAAACTGAGAGGGTCCGGCAACCCCAAACAGTGAATCCGTGGGCATGCATGGTTGTGGGAGCGCTCGATCCCTTGCGAACAGCTCTTCCTTTAATGACATGTGATGCTCAATCCCCTCCGAGCTCGCTAGAAATGTAAGAGTTTCAGGGCACGGCCCGGCACCGCCGACGAAAGTTGCTGTTTTGTTGCTACCAGAGTGGGACTTTCGCATCATTCTTGCTTACTTTGAAGGGGGTCCCCTTCGAATCACGGACAGTGGCAACCTAAAACCAACAACATTGCACAATCATGTGGGAGCTTCTCCAAATGGTGGACCTCCCTGTGGGTTGGTATTCATTCAAAGGAAAACCGAAAAGGAAACCTCACTTTTTAGGGGCCATTTTTGAAAAACCCCTCTGTGGATCCATCACATAGGACACGCGTTTGATTCATTGCGTTGACTGGGAAGGGAATGAACCCAGGCGTTGGTCCCCTAAAGGAAACCACCAGTGGGATAGGGGTCATTCCATTTCTCATTCCGTGCCTATCGCACCAGCAAGAAGAAAAGAGAATCGGTTTGTTGTTTGTATTTGGGTGCGCAATGCACTGCATTTGTTCCCGTACCGCCCTCTTGTACCCTGCCAACACAAGGCGAAAGGAAGATTCCAAAATGTTCGGGCAGAACCCGGGGCAAAACCAAGAAGCCAGTCAGACCAGAAAAAGGGAAAGTTCCACCGCTTGCACTGTCTTCCCTCCAGAGGACAAATGGCCACGGCGGATCCCACTGAGTTAGGCCTTCCGACCCAAGGAAAAGGTCGAAGCACTCGGAGAAAAAAGTTGGCAAAAAAAAAATCCCAGGTTGGTCAACGGCTGGTCATTTCAAGGCTCCCAAAAGAAAAAGCAGTGACCAGGGACCATACGAACCCCCCAACGGTGAGCTTAGCCTTGTTTTGTCTTAATAGGGCTGTTGGAGAGGGGTGTTGGAGGGGAGTGAAGGCCTTAATTGACATACTTGTGGGGGTCTTTGGGGGCAGGGCGGGGGGGGGGGGAGGGCCCCGCCCCCTGATGACCCACCAATGTTCTCGCTTGCTTCCCAAGAACGGTCCAGAAGGAGTGCTTTTGGGTTCCACATTAGTCTGCCGGAGTGTATCTAAGTCAGCTGCAGGGACCAAAATCCCTTTGACTTTGGGTTCATGGTGCAGGAATGCCCTGACTACACCGAATGAAATGGCCAATGAGTGAGGCTGTCGCGGGCCTCGATCCTATGACGTGTCTGAACATATGACACTTGTCATGATGCTAGTGTCCCACTGTTCTTTCAAGCACGATAGTGATGCCCAAAGCCGAATGCGAGGAGCGAACTTGGATCCTATCTTCTCTGCCACCCGTCTACCTCTCTTCCTCCTCTGTGTCTCCCCTCTGTCCTTCTCCAACTCTTCCTCCCTCTCACTCCCTCCTCATTCACCGCGAGGTTGGGCCAACCCCATGTTTAAACACGTTCAAGCTCCCTGTGGTTCCCCTAAGGTGCGGGGGTTGCCCAAATCCACCGCCCCCCCCTCTCCCCCCGCCAGCATCGACTCATCGATTCCATCGCCAGGCCGCGATCTCCATGAAAAGCCTTGGCAGGAACCAGATCGTGGAGACGTCAGGGAGCTTCAGGGCGCCGATGTTGATGGTCTCGCGCACACCAAGCCCCCGATCTGACTTGGCTTCTTTCTGGACGCATGGGCTTACTGTAACAAGGCTTCTTCACCAACCCTTCAACTCCGGACTGGGGGGGGGGGGCAGTCTTTGGTGGCTTGTGGCGTCCGTATTTTGTTGCCTCACGTCGACACAGGCCCGTGATGGTTGGGTCTTGGGAGGTGTGCGGCTCCCCGGATTTTGGCAAACCTTTTGCGTCCCCCCCCCCCCCCTTCCGCCAAGCAAGGCTTATTCACCCCTTGACCATTGAGGAAGGTGGGAGGATTGATATCAAAGTCGGTCCCTGGCAAAAGTTGGGCACAAAAACGTCCCTTCGGAGAAGTCAAAGAGGCCTTGAGATGGCCTCTTTTTGGGACCTTTCGTAGCCCCTAACCCTTGGAGGTCAACCCTACCAACCCCCAAACTCTTAGGCCTTACTTGGCCTTATTTGAGTTTCTCGGCCTTTGGCCTTATGTGGCGTTGCTATTGCTTCTTGACGCCATGGGTTTTTGGGGGGTGGCCTGCAGGGTCCGTAACACTGGCTGCCTTTGATGGTTGCGGGGTTCTTAGAGACGTTTCAGCAGGTGAGCTTTGCGACAGACAAGTTGGACCTTTTGGTTGTGTTGGAAGGAACCAGCATGGCACCAACCAGTGGGGTTCGTAGCTTGGCACATTCTCGTTTGGATATCGCTGACCTTCTGGATTGACTAGCTCGGACCTAAATCGATAAAGGAACCTGGTTACAAGGGGTTGAACATTTGGAAACTGAGCAGCAAATTCTTGGGATCGGTTAGACTTTGTGCGCTGCATGAGGGGTTAATCCCAGGATTATCAAAAACCCTGCTGAATGCGTCCCAATTGGGAAGAGTAGTCGCAATCACGCAGACAACAATGTCAGACCATTCCCAAAGAAACCTGCTGGACACAGGCCGACGGCCTTTTCAGTTGGAAGGCGCAACTTCTTGGCCATATTGAGCCACATTCGATCAGGGGTCAGTCCGGAGCCCTGGAGCAAGGCACGCTTTCCATGCCAAGGCGACGTGGAGAAGCAAACTACGCAACTCGGAAGGCCAGTGGTCATGCGAAACAAGGGCACCCTTTCGGCTGGTTGATTTTGGGACGCCCTTCTCAGAAGGAAAAGTGTGGTAGTGGACAACTAGGGTAAGTAGGTAGTCAGCCTGGTTCTACTCCACTTAAGCTTGTAACCATGGCTAGTAAGTGGGTTGCCCAGCCCAAGCCTGCAAGAAAAAAGATGAACCGGGCCACGGGAGATGCAGAATTGGGCGATCCGACTTGCGTGATGTTTCGAAAGACGGTGTTCTGTTCAAAAACTTTGGGTTGGTTGCCTTTAAAGGGTTGCTCGAACAACCTTTGTTTGTTCCCCTTTCAAAGGGTTGGTAGCACGGTCTTCCGGCTTCCTTTTGGGCACAGGATTCTTTAGACTTTAAGTAACCTCCTGGTGTCCCTTTGATCAGGCCCCTGCGGCACTGGTTCAGCCCTCGCCCAACCGATTCGAGCTTGGAGACGCCTTGTCGATGAAGCCACTGGGTGAGAAGTCGAAGACAACGCCCACATGGAAGAAGGAGTCCTGGGTTTGTGTCAACGGCTCCCAAAATCTCTTCGGCTTTCCAGAATTCACTCCAAGGCGACCCTCAAGACACATGCCCAACCCTGCACATGAGGCTGCTCGAATAAGCGGCTCGTTGCGCGCTGAATCCCTTCCGTGGAACTGGGTTTGCGGATCCGTTTGTTTAATCCAGCTGCGCTGCGCTACTCGCAAGCGAGCCCTAGGGCACGAGCCATGACCTGCACCGTCAGGATCTTTTTGCATTGCAGTTGTCTTGGGGCTGGCTGCCAGCTGTGTTGCTTCCAAAAAACGCCAAAACAAGTGAAAACACCCATAGAAATGGTCACTCAAACGTGTGCTGGGCTTGTGTGCTTTGCAGGCCTTGGTATTCTAGAAAATGAGCTTGACTGAACAGCCTACCTTGTTTGCTGCTTACAAAGATGGAGGGGTTGACCAATACTCCATAAGCCCTTACTGGAAACCACGCACAAAAGCCCTGAAGAGTGACAAAGTGATTTCGGGCAAACCAAAGAGCAGCAAAGCTGCCACACCCCAACAGAAGGTTGTTGGATTCTCTTGAAACTTGCCCTTGGCACTTCGATGTGCGGGTAACGGAAACCCTCTGAGAGGCCAAGTAAGGGGTTCCGGATCTTTCTGGGCAGGGGTTGGCAGGATCGTTCCTTTAGTGATTCTGTACACGTCTGTGCTTCGCTCATCTCATGGTGTCTTGACGTATTTTCTCCGAGCTGAGCCGCGATGTTCCCGTTGTAGGCCACGAAGTCCGCCGTGAGCTTCCGGGTTTGGTTGGTGGCGATGGGATCCAGCCGCATGTGCTTCAGCGTAGGTATGGTGACCTGGCAGCTTTTTTTGCAAAAAGGGTAGGGGATCTGCCTACAATATTCGGCCCCCCCCCACCACCACCAACCCCCGCACCCCATGGGTTTTCTGCGGGATTTAAGCAAAATGTTGGTTAGACCAAATCCCTATGCACCGGCTGGGCTTCCAGCCCAACTGTTCTGAGGGGCACTTGCCCTCTAGAAACCAGAAAAGGGGTCCCGCGGAGTCGGATTTCTCTAAACTCGGGGAATACACAGGCGCCATTGGATTTTGGACATCAGAGGGTGATAAACAAGGTCCAACGGTTGTGAACTCGCAAAACCAGGGAGGGGGAAGCAAAAACAGGGACGGCATGGTTCGGAAATCAGTAAAAACCACAACAGCGGAACCCAGCTTATTGTTGAAACCTGGTTTGTTTTAACATGAAAAAGCCAAGCAACGCCACGAGTGTCCAACATGTTCGAGGAATCAGAAAACCAAAACAAACCCACGTATCTGTACAAAGTCAGAAGCCAACCACGAAGGGAACTCGACGTCCTTTACAAAGCAGGCAGCAAGCAAACTCAATCTAGGATTCAGAAACTTATTTCCACCATATGACAAGTCAGCAAAAATCTTCCCATCGGATGGTCCCCTATAGATTCACCTGCGTTGGTGATTTGGGTGGGGGACTGTCGACCTTTTGACCCTTTGAATTTGACCCTAAAGTTCCCTTGGCCCACATGGGTGTGTCGCTTTTGAGTAGACCCCCAGAATGGTTGGTTTCCTTTTGGCTTCCCTCCAAAACCAACCAAAAGACGGTCCTTCCCCCCCCAAAAAAAACAACAACAACAAGAAAGACCGACACACGTCGTTGGTACGCAAAAAAACCCTCGGCCTTGCCAGGGATTCAAACCGAGCGAAACCCGTGCGAGACACCGTCGCCTCCTTATCCACCGAAAGCATGCAGCTGAAGCCAACGTCCTCCTGAATGCTCCAAAGACTCAAACAACTTCTCCCTGTTTAAGGTTTATGTTGTTTAGGGTTTAGGGATAAGCGGTTAGGTTGTTTTAGGTTTAGGTTGTTTAGGGTTTAGGTTGTTTAGGGTTGAGGTTGTTTAGGGTTTAGGTTGTTTAGGGTTTAGGTTGTTTTAGGTTTAGGTTGTTTAGGGTTTAGGTTGTTTAGGGTTGAGGTTGTTTAGGGTTTAGGTTGTTTAGGGTTTAGGTTGTTTAGGGTTTAGGTTGTTTAGGGTTTAGGTGTTTTAGGGTTTAGGTTGTTTAGGGCTTAGGTTGTTTAGGGTTTAGGTTGTTTAGGGTTTAGGTTGTTTAGGGTTTAGGTTGTTTAGGGTTTAGGTTGTTTAGGGTTTAGGTTGCTTAGGGTTTAGGTTGTTTAGGGTTTAGGTTGTTTAGGGTTTAGGTTGTTTAGGGTTTAGGTTGTTTAGGGTTTAGGTTGTTTAGGGTTTAGGTTGTTTAGGGTTTAGGTTGTTTAGGGTTTAGGGTTTAGTTTAGGGTTTAGGTTGTTTAGGGTTTAGGTTTAGGTTGTTTAGGGTTTAGGCTGTTTAGGGTTTAGGTTGTTTAGGGTTTAGGTTGTTTAGGGTTTAGGTTGTTTAGGGTTTAGGTTGTTTAGGGTTTATGTTGTTTAGGGTTTAGGTTGTTTAGGGTTTAGGTTGTTTAGGGTTTAGGTTGTTTAGGGTTTAGGGTTTAGGCTGTTTAGGGTTTAGGCTGTTGAGGGTTGAGGTTGTTTAGGGTTTAGGTTGTTTAAGGTTTAGGTTGTTTAGGGTTTAGGTTGTTTAGGGTTTAGGTTGTTTAGGGTTTAGGTTGTTTAGGGTTTAGGTTGTTTAGGGTTTAGGTTGTTTAGGGTTTAGGGATTGGGGTTTAGGCTGTTTAGGGTTTAGGTTGTTTAGGGTTTAGGTTGTTTAGGGTTTTGGTTTTTTAGGGTTTAGGTTGTTTAGGGTTTAGGCTGTTTAGGGTTTAGGTTGTTTAGGGTTTAGGTTGTTTAGGGTTTAGGTTGTTTAGGGTTTAGGTTGTTTAGGGTTTAGGTTGTTTAGGGTTTAGGGTTTAGGTTGTTTAGGGTTTAGGTTGTTTAGGGTTTAGGTTGTTTAGGGTTTCTGAACCCAGCTGCGTCTTTGCGAGGGTAAAGAGAGTCCTGTCAGTTCTATCTTGGCTTCGAGCTACTTCCAGCAAGCCATTCCAAGCTACGTCTAAGTGTCTACGGAGTTTCCCAGTCCTTGTTCTTTTTCTGGCCAGTGTTTTTTGGTTGTTGGACCAGTGTTTGTGTTTTTTTTCCGAGCTGTTGAGGAAAGTTCGTCCAAGTTTTCCCAGGTGTCGACCAGCTTTTCCGAGTGTTTCCGGGCAGTGTTTCCGAGTTGTTTCCTGATCTTGCGAGTTTTTCCAGCCTGTTTTCCCAACTTGTTGCTGTCAGTTTTCTCCTCGCTTTGAGTTGCTAGTGTTTTGCAGCGATCTTTCCGAGGCTTCTCGAGGTCTTCCGCTCATTCCAGCTTGTTTTCCCAGAGTTTCGAGCTTGGCGGGCAGTTGCTCCAAGCTTTTCCTGCCAGCTTGCTCGAGTTTGTCTGCCCGGCCAGTTTGTCGGAGTCTTTTCGGTCATTGGATCCGAGTTTTTCCGGCCATTTTTGACAAGTTGTCCGGCCAGTCTTCCGATTGTCTGGCCCACACCGACAATCGGCAATCGGACCTGCGCGTATCGGACCGTATCTGGCCTGGACCCACACAGACCTGCGCGTATCTGACCGCATCTGGCGTGGCTCCACACAAACGCCCAAACGACCAACTAAGGCCTCAACCCTCCCTAATAAAACGGGTTGCGGAGTCTTTGGGCGGGGTGTGCGGGGTCCCGAATGATATTCATGATCCATCCGGCCTGAAACACCCATTGTGATCGTCTGTTTGTTTGTGTGCGGGGAAGATGACAGAAACGCGAGCCGAGCTGGTTTTTGGTTCCACCAAGATGGTAAAGGTTTGTATAAGTACTATTCCTTTTACGCGGGGGAAGTAAAGGGGATGACTGAACCAAAATGGAAGAATTGAATTCGCCCTCTGGCAGACTGTCGGTATATATGAAATCCTTCACTTGCTTCAAAATCACTTGGCCCAACTCTGACCTACAACACAACAAACCAATAATGTTCAATTGCCTCATATGTGTGTTGCATTTTTTTTGCGGACCCCCGGAACAAACCATTTTTGGGAGTCCCTTAGGCACAGGCATACTCAGTCTATCCAATCTCAGATCAGTTGGGAGCCTGCAGGTTTCGGGCCGCCGTTCTGCCGCGACGCTGTGCGCGCGTGCATAGCGTGGCCTTGCGCGGCTCCGCGCTTGCGGAAGGGCCCCCGCGCCTTGTAGCCCCCGCAGTACTTCTCCAGGACCGCACGCGCGCGGTCGTCCACAACCTCCTAACCGGATCAGCGCATGACGCGAGACTCGAGCACTTGACATCGACTCGTGGACAAAACGTCAAACCTAGATCCGCCCAATGATTTGGGGATAGAGATTGGTGGGCTGTACTGGGACACCCGATGTAGAACCAAACCGAGGCGGCCAAACCAACAAGCACGGACACATGAGTATGAGTATATATATATATATATGTGTTCTATATATATATACATACGCAGACATACTATCACACACACACACAAACACATGCGTATACATATATATATATACACAATTACATATACATACACAGGTTGGAAGGCCACGTTCTTTTGGAAAGGGTTCCCGTTTGTTGGTGCGGTTTCAAATCAACCAGAGGTTTTTTTGTGGCTCGGGATCCAAAGCTCAGATCTGAATCCCTAGGAGCACAGGACAGATTTGCCATGGGCAGCTTCGGAGAAAGACTCTGCAACTTGGCCATGGGTCAAAATCCAAATCGGTTAGCCCCCAGTGAACATCTGATTCAATCCAACCACTGAAATAGGAAGCCTAAAATGGGTGGTGAATTCACCGAAAACCCAACCAAAATGGGCTCCCAAAACGGTTTTGACCACCACAGCCATTTTTCCACTTCCAAGAGCTGAATCGACCGGTTCAGGCTTTCCTTGGCCTCATCAGCGGCCGGATCACTGCTAATGAGGCGGATCAACCAATTCCAATTGGGGAGCTAGGGCCGGTCGGGTCGGTTAGGGCTAGGGATCCCCAACTCCGAATGGATCGCCATACAATTTGCAGTAAAATAGGGAGAAGAACCTGGTTGCTGTTGACCCCATCTGCAAAAGTTTAACTTTTTGTGGGTCCAATGGAAAATCCTACTGTTTCCCAAAATTCTAAAGTCCGAAGATCCAACCAAAGAGCCATGCGGAAGAATGCCCTCTCTTCAGCCCCTTTGACCATGTTGCTTCAGGAGAAAGCCTTCTCTTGGAAAGGTCGGGTCTCAAAAATCACCGAACTACCGGCCCTGGTACCCAAAAGACCCAAGGCTTAGGGGCTGATAAGCATTGTGGCAAGGCCAAACAAAGAAGTCAGCTGGTCAGCTGCCACTCGACAATATGTGTTGCCCCAACTTGTGAAAGCGGAGTCTTTGGGTCTATAGTGGGCCCCACCCATTCATAGGTGGCCATAGGGCCACCTATGTTTTCATAAAACATTCAAACAAATGTCTATGCAATCAACCTTGTGTTCTTTTTTGAGGGGCCCAAGTGAGAGCCCACAAAAATGGCCACTGGGCATGGGTTGCGGTTGCAGTGCGGGGTATCCCGCCACGCCCACGCCGAGCATCGGCGCTGCTGGTGGCAGGCGCATTGCTGCGGATCAGCTGGGGCACCGGGAAGCGGGTGGTGACGCTCCCATTGGACACCTCCCGCGCAGGCGGAAAAACAAGGTGGGACCCCCCAAAATGGTTCGAAGGTTCCTCCGAATTCGCAAAGGGGGGCGGGGGACCCTCCAGGAAAAGACACCCCCAGAGCTACGGCTTTTTTAATCTGCAGGGGATAGTTAGGGCTCGGCCCCCGAGCGTTTTGTGGGGAAAAAGAGCGAGTCTCCACAAAACCCGCCCACAAGAACCATATCATACACTACTGGTAGGTTTGAACCTATTCGTTTGTCTTAGGGCCTCAACGGCTATGGACCAACAAAAGTAACTCCTGGCATGATCGAGTGATGAACCATTCGAGCCTTGTAGGGTGTTTTGTTTTCTCTGAGGCCGGGACCCGTGGTGACATTTACATAGAATGTTTGAACACCACGCGCGTTCAAAATACTAATATTTCAATAAGCTTGTGTTCTTAGCCAACCCTAAATCACTCCTTTAGGGCAACATGGCCTTCCAAAACCTTTTCGGGTGGTCTTTCAGACAGGGTTCTTGGTGATTCTCCGGGAGCTTTGTCCCACTCCCAAAGTTCCACAACCCCAAAAGGACTCCTTGGGAACGCGTTGGAGCCCAGGCTTCTCCATGGGAGCCTCACCTCCTTCGGGGACGGGGCCCCAGGCCTGAACCATCTTGTCATACCTGGGCACGCGAAGGCTTCAAAACCGCGACCGTGTTGGACGGCCCCGGTGAGTGGAGTCTGAGTTTGTGGAGTCTGTGGGAGTGAAACCGTAGGCGTCCTGGACACCGTCACGACACTTTTTGGAGGGCACCGGATTGAAAAGGTCTTTAGTCTCCCTTTGGTTTCCCTTTGGAACAGCCACTTTGTGTAAATGGGTACAATGGGGTCAAAGGCCTATCAAATGCGTATATCTGTGTCACCAAATGTCTAGCCTTGGTTGACCACTTACAAGATCAGAACCCAGCTCCTAGCAAATAGGGATTGCAACCAACAACCATGTTGGCAGTGGGGTCATTCCCTGAACCAGTCCTTTACATGGGATGACCAATTAAAAGATGACATGTCCCACAAAAACGGAAAAGTTACCCTTGGTCATTTGGAGGCCAGCAATACTGATCAACCCCCAAAGGCAAACAAAAGTCTCAGACTTTTGGGCAAACTTTCATCTTGCGCCCCCGCAACGGCTAGAAGTGTGGCTTCACACTTTTTGGTTCCATGTTGTGTCTACATGGGTTCGCAAATGCGCGTCTGTTCTTTGATGGTACCCTTTTTGGGGTGGTTTTAATTTTTTCAGCCACACTCAAATTGCTGTAGTTCATAAAGTGCAAATAGGAAAGGGTTCCTGGGGGCCATGGGCTCGCTCGGCTCCCCTTCGCGTTCGCACTTGCCGGGCGGCTGCAGGGACAGGCGTACTGGGGACTGGCCCAGCAGGATGTTCCAATCCTCCGTCCCAAGTCACAATCACCTCTGGAAACCAAAGATGGTAAGGTTTCTGGTGGATAAATAGAGGTGGGCAATGACCATCACCTCCCAGGCTTGTTCCGGGGATCGCTTCTTTGTTTCTCAGTTTTGTGGGTTAAGGTGTTTTTTTTTTTTTTGGGGGGGGGGGGGGTTGTCGAGGTTTTGCACTGAGTAGTGAAGAACTAGGAAAACACAAGAGGGGATATATATATATATAAAGTCGGGGAATACCAGGCAGAATGCAAAGGGAAATGCTAGGAGAATACCAGGTTCACTGAGGGGGGGGGACCATTTTAAGAGGAAATCTGAATGGTCTGTCGGTAAACACACCCCTACCTGGATGGACAAAATCCTACACCCTTAGAGCGGATGTTGCCAATCCACAGTGCTCATCCACTTGGATCAACGTGGCGAAAGTTTCACTGTACCAAAGAAATGCTCAGGAGACTGAGACAAGGTTCCCAAGTTGCTTCCCCATTGAAGGGAAACGTCGGAAAAGTCACAGCACAAGCGGAAAGGCCTTCCAACAGAACTCCTCAATTCCCTATTGGTTGATGCTCGGAGTTGAGCTGCGGCGGAGGGACCGCATAACCACCCCTTATCCCCCTCACTCTGGCGACCCTACGGACTCTAAAGAGTTTGGCCGCGGCAAGCCTTATCAACCCAGGTCCTGAACTTGCAACCGGATTTTCACCAGCCCACGATTAGCCTCAAAACTGTGTTTTTGATTTTGCTGAGGCGGCAGCAGCACTTGCACGCCACAAAAGTGGTGGTGCCAGCGTTTTGGAGCTCAAAACTGGATATTTCGATCTGGGCAAAACCCAGGTTCTAATTACGTGCAATAGTGGGCTGCCTTCGGATCCCTGCTAAAAGTTTAACTTTTAGTGGGTGAAAGAGAAACTACCACTAAACTTTAAAAAGCTAAAAAGCTATGGCTCGGAGCCACCAAGAAACGATTGGCGGCGTCCTACGTTGCTTGCCAGTAAATGGACAAACAAGGCATCCTTGTTTGCAAATGGACAGGGTTGACAAACGGACAAGAGACAGGGCTACGAACAACAAACTTCGTACGGACAGGAATATCATTTCCTCAGTGAGTGGCACCACGAAAGCAACGCGTGAAAGTGAGATTTCCAGAAAGTAGCAAGTCCTGAGATGTGGGAGGGAAACAATCGCATGCCTCACCAAGGCGCCAAAGGATTTGTGGATTGCGGTCTGAAAGCAAGCGGCAAATTTGCAAAGGGAGGTCGAGGGCGAAATCGGCCACCCACGTGGAAGAATTGAAAGGGAGCTGTAAATCATCTGGCCAGAAACACAGAACATGGCGGAGAAAGTGAGTCTCAGTGATTTCACAGCTGTAACCATCCATCCAGAACGTATCCGAAATAGGCGTCAAGCACAAGGCCCCCCAAAAAGCATGGGCACCATTCAGCAATTGCACGAAGGAAAGTGGAGGACGTTGGATGGGAAAAACACACATGTCCAGCCAAAAAGTCAACAGCCTTGGGGGTCCAACCAATTGGCAGCCGAGTGCTCCCAGACCCCAGCGGCCATAGGGGAAACCGGCCATAGGGGAAATCCTCCAAAAAGGAAGTCTGCTTTTCTCCCGAGCATCATTGATCACTACCTGGTTATAGCTGGGCGAGGCCGCGTAGTTCAACAACTCGTTCCCGCCTGAGCTGACGAGAAGACCGAGCGAGCAGGATACCCTTTTGAGCTGGCAGAGAGGATTCCTAACGACGTTCGATTTGGAAGGGGGCCGGGCTCTGGTCGCCTTCTGGAAGCCACAAGCAAGTTGATATTGAAAGATAGATGTGGACGGGAAAATGTTTGGGCACACACACGCACAGGTTTCTTAGGGGGTGACAAGCCCAGGTGAGCGAATCCTGGCGCAGAATGCTGGCCGGACACTGTTGTCTTGTTGGTTTCCTCTAGCTCTGTGTGGCCAATGCCAACCACTGAAAAGACTTACGCTGGGGGCTAGGAATCCCCAAAGATTTGGATCTAAGGATTCAAGGTTCTCAGCTCTTGAAACTTGAGAAGAGGGTGATGGAATTCCAGCAAATGATCATGGCATCAGCTCCCCCATCCCTCCGCGAGAGGCACGCAGTTGCTAAGGAGGGGTGGACGGGGCAGGGCCCCAGTTCAATTTGATGATTGAACCACTCTTGTTTAAGCCAGACCTCCATGTTTTGGCTTAAAAGGGAAGACCCCAACACAAAAAACAGAAATGGTGCCAGGTTAACAACCTTCTTTGGGGTGTCCTGAGCCGGCCTTCCGTGGAGGAGTAGAGGGCCGAGGGAAAGGCACCCGCCAGCCAAATCAGCACATCCTCGCCAAAAGGGTGGGAAAAAGCGCATAAGGCATTGTGTGTGGGCGCCGCGGGGGGTGTATGTGTGTCCCTGCGCGCGCATGTGTCTGTGCTCGTCTGTCTGTGTCTGCGTCTGTCTGCGTCTGCGTCTGTCTCTGAGTCTTTGTGGGTGTGTGTGTGTGTGGGTGTGCGCGCGAGTGTGGGGGTGCGTGTGCGTGCGCATAAGCGTGCGCGTGCATTCGTGCGCGTGAGTGAGTGTGCGCGCGCGTGCGGGTGTGTGTGTGTGTGTGTGTGTGCCGTGTCTCTGTCTCTGTCTCTCTCTCTGTCTCTGTCTCTGTCTCTGTCTCTGTCTCTGTCTCTGTCTCTGTCTCTGTCTCTGTCTCTGTCTCTGTCTGTCTCTGTCTCTGTCTCTGTCTGTCTCTGTCTCTGTCTCTGTCTCTGTCTCTGTCTCTGTCTCTGTCTCTGTCTCTGTCTCTGTCTGTCTGTGTCTGTGTGCGTGTGCGTGTGTCTCTGTGCGTGTGTGGGTGTGTGTGCGTGTGTCTGTGTGTGTGTGTGCGGCTCTGTGCGTGTGCGCGTGTTTGTGTGCTTGTGTGTGTGTGTGTGTGTTTGCTTGCTTGTTTGTTTGTTTGTTCCCCACCCGACAGGAAGGGGTTGTTGGATTTAATGTTGGAATCCGCGTTTGCAATGCTTCTACACCACGCCCCCACCCAGAATCCCGCCAGAGCAGCTCGCCAGTGGATCCCGCCGAGTATCCCGTCAGAGCTGCTCGCCAGTGGATCCCGCCGAGTATCCCGCCAGAGCGGCTCGCCAGTGGATCCCGCCGAGTATCCCCCAGAGCGGCTCGCCAGTAGATCCGAGCTGCTCGTTGGATCCCGCCGAGTATCCCGCCAGAGCTGCTCGCCAGTGGATCCTGCCGTATCCCTCCAGAGCGGCTCGCCAGTGGATCCCGCCGAGTTCCGCCAGTGGATCCCGCCGAGTATCCCGCCAGAGCGGCTCGCCAGTGGATCCCGCCAAGTATCCCGCCAGAGCTGCTCGCCAGTGGATCCTGCCGAGTATCCCGCCAGAGCGGCTCGCCAGTGGATCCCGCCGAGTATCCCGCCAGAGCGGCTCGCCAGTGGATCCCGCCGAGTATCCTGCCAGAGCCGCTCGCCAGTGGATCCCGCCGAGTATCCCGCTGAGGTCGAAGTCTCCAGGATGCGGAGGAATTTGTTGTAACGGCCGTAAGCTCGTGAGTGTGGAGGGCGGGGATTGCTCGAAGCGAAGTATTTTATTTGCTTGTTTGTTTGTTTGTTTGTGTGTTTGTTTGTTTGCTTGTTTGTTCGCTTGCTTGCTTGCTTGATTGCTTGGCTGGTTGGTTGGTTGGTTGGCTGGTGTTTGCTTTGTTTGTTTGGTTATGGGTTGTTTTATTGTTCGCAAATGTGGTGAGCCACATCCGGACGTCCAAAAAAAGCACCACAGCTTTTGCAACGCCCTCTCCTTCACTTTGTTTCTTTTCAGCGTTCCAGCAGCCCTGGTCTATTCTTGGCAGCGGGGTGAGATGTCAGTCCTTTTTGGTGTTCATACCCATGGCCTGGTTAGGGACAGCCTGCGTGGGTGACGCGTGGCCACAGGCTTCGCCCTCGCTTTGGGCTATCAGAGATGCCCTGGTTCGAGCCCCAGGATATGGGTTGTCAAAGCTGTCTGGTCCGCCTGGGTCGGCCTCAGGTTCGGCCCTGCAACTGTCACAGTCCAAGCACAAATGGCCGGCGTAACCCTGCACGTGCAAAGCCTGAGGCTTTGGACTGTCAGCCTCAAGACTTGTCATGGTCCGCCCGGGCAAGGCTTCGTCACTGTATGTCGTCCGCCCGGGCCTCGGACTGTGGTTCGGGCACTGGCTCTCAGCTGTCCAGCTGACGCGAGAACCTCAGGCTTGGGAGAGTGGCAGCTGGCAGTTCCTGTCTGTCACAGTCTATAGGCTCTGTCGCAGCTGTCGAAAGAGTCAGCCATAGGCTGTCGAAGTAATGTCTGTCGGCCGGCGGTGAGCGGGCGGTCGGGCGGGTGGTCAGATGTCGGTGTCACCTAAGGGTGGGCCACCCCCAAAAAATGCGTTGAAAGTTCACAACTTGCAGAACCATCGAGGGACACATCAGCTCCAAAAGGGGGTGGTTTGCATGGCGAATCGTTTGAATGTCACTGGGTTGAAACCAAAACTGTCTTGCAGCCCGATTGAGTCGGTGGGGAATTGCTGTCGTCGTTCACCAAGATTGAAGTTGAAGGAACGCGCCAAACAACTCTCGAGTTGCCCTCCCCACGTTGCCATGCAAACTGGGGGTCCTGAACCTGTCCTCTCCATGAGACCAAAGCTTTGGTAGCTCCATGGAACAAAGGACCCAAGGGTGTTCCCCCTCATTTCCTGAAATGGTTGACCAAACCGAACTGTTTGTTGATCGTGCAAACGCGCTTTCCCAAAAAAAACAAAGTCCGGAAACTCGGGAAGTGAGCGGTGCGAGGGTATTCCCTTTTGTGACACCCTTCTGTCCACGTCCGTCCTCTCGCGTCTCGATGCGGTCGAAGGACATGTCATGGTCGAGATCCTATTCGGGGTTACAATCGAAAACTCTTAGCGCATATTTTGCTATTGTCGCCCTTTGTATGTTCTGTGGACCCGCCCCTGGAAGGGTCTAAAAGAGTAAAAGCGTGCGGGGGCAGTTTGGTGGATCAGATCTGCTAGGAGTGTTGACCTTCAAGGGGGCTATTGGCGGGTGGGGGGGAGGGGGGCTATCGCTGATGAAACTTTGGCTTCCCTTTAGGCTTTTCCTCAGGCTTCTCCTTGGGCGTATTCTTCGGCGTATCCTTAGGCTTATGAAGGTATAACTTAACCGGTATAGCCCCCAATAGACCCCCTGGAGGTCTCAAATAGTTGGTTTCCGGAACAAACCACACAACCACAACAAAATCCACATTTGTTGAGAAACAATCATGTGGTTCAGCATACAATGGAAGGCGTGGTGGTATCCAACACTTTCACGCCATAAGCATAATGCGAGTGTGGTACCAAATATATATATATATATATATATATATCCGCCGACATTGCTCGGCGTGTCGGATACTTACTAGAGGATAGAGGATAACCCCCCCCTAAC
>CAUJNA010003584.1:425421-458846 GCA_963377175.1 Effrenium voratum
CATTGCTACCATCATTCCAGGGGTGACTGAACCAAGCACTTCTACAACCGCGGTGAGTCCAAACCTTTCTCGTCCCTTCATTGGAACACACTGCAACTGATCCTGTCAAATCTTTGTTCATAGTTTGATTGGTCACAACTGCGTTTGACTGGACAATCTGAGAAAACGAAACGCCCGAATGAAGGGAACTGACTACAACTATCTGAGTCAACAACTCAAAACAGTGATTGATGATTGACAATTGGCCCATCGGGAATAAAAGCAAGAGGCATCGAGAAACAATTGGAATTGAAACATGTGAGGGGTGGCAGCAAAAAAACACTAGTCACGCTGTAACCATCGTAAAAGTGGCAGTACTAAATCCTTAACCATGCTGAATTTTTGTTCGGAACCCTTTTTAGGGCTAGCTTCCCAGGTTCAGGAGCGTACGGTATCGGGCTCAGAAAGATTTGAGTGTCCAGAAGTGGGCGGTGGGGGGGGGGGGAGATTATTTTTGCCAAAAGATAAGTTCAGGCCAAAAATTGTGGAAATCGAGGAGACCCCCAGCATGCTGGCTTGATCTTCCAAGGCATTAAAGTGATATCCTCCAAAATGACCCTCCAAATGGTGGAGTAAAAGAGCCTTCCACCGGGACCCACAAGTAATCCTTGAGAAAAATGCAACCACATTCAGCGAGCCTCAAAGTCACTCCCAGGTGAAGGTAAACAACCCGAGTTGGTATGGGAAAACGGGGCCTTGATTTTAAAAAAGACCTCCCCCCACCTTAGAACAAAAAACAAGGGGAAGAACTCTCTTTTAGGGTCGTTGGTTTCCAAAAGCCCCTCCCCCCCCCCAAAAAAAAACCGGGGCGCGCCCCAGGCTTTTCCGGTTTTTCTTCCCGGCCCTTCCGGCGTGGATCCCGGTCCAGGGAGAGGGCGTTGGGCTTGCCGAAGGTGGGGAACCGCAGCGCGTGGCTCAGCGAGGCCACCACCGCGTGGGACTGGCGCGGCGCAAGCGCCGTCTTTTCAGCAGCCAACCAAAAACCCCACGGTGTGTTTTGCAGCACATCAAAAAGACCCACCCCCTTTTTTGGCCTTGCAGCCTTGGTCGAACATTTGATCCTCTTTCCTATGTGTTTGCTGTTTGGCAGAGGGATACTGATCGTCTTGGTGGAAGTGTAGACAAGCAATTCGGAGGGACTGCCATCTCGAAAAGGCCTGGTCTACCTGCTTTACAAGGACTGAAATCCTGGGCCCCAGTTGCTATGTTTGGGACCCTAAAATAAACCCAAAGACCCCGTTCGACCCCACAGTGGTGTCTTGTATTTTGATGCTGTTCAACAAGCTTCTCATGATGTTTGCCTGGGGTTTGGGCGGGTCTTTTCGCGAGTCCCGTGACTTTATGCACGTTTTTTTGTGGCAGACAAACAGTTGGGACTTTGCCTGGCCACCCACTCAAGGGTTTTAAGGATCAAAGACACAAGATATGTGGAACCCATCTATGTTCAACCTCCCTGTTGAAGGACTGCTATGAATCCATCGCTGATATACGAGCCTTAACCTCCCGTTTCCCATTGGCCTTTCTGGGAGTCAATTCACCAGGCGAGAGCGCTCCTCACAGGATCCAAAAACCACCTGGCTATACACGAAAACCCTCAGCTTGAGGTGATGTTTAAAATTGACCCGAACTTGTTTCCCAGGAAGCCTGTTCCCAGGAAGCCTGTTGGTTAAATCCCTGCGCCGGCCCTTCCGAACACTCCGAAAATCCCTGGGACCTTCAAACCGAAGACACAAGGCCTCCGGGACCCAGAGAACCATGGACACAAAGGTCACGTAGATCGCGCAGAAGAGCCTCGCAAAGATCAGGTCCCGTAGTGGTGTGTTTGGAACCACCCAACCGAACCACCCTGCCAAAGCACCAATTCAAGGAAAGTTGACAATAAGCGAAGTCAGAGCCTTTCTGGGGATGGGAGGTGGTCCTTCACTGCCGTGAACAGCCCCTAAATCTGTGGCGCAGCATGCACCTCTGAATTATGTCCTGGTGAAATTATTCTTCTTCAACGTCTACTCAAAGTCTGACTGAATTCTAAGAGAGATATATATTTTAACAAGGAATCTCAAACATAACAGTCCTCAGACTCGGTTTCAAGAGGTAGCCACTCAGTGTGGCAAGAGTTCCGGGAGAATGTATATGGTGTTTATTGTTTTGTGTTTTTGTTGTGTGGCTTTCTCAAGGGTTTTGTTGTGTGTAGTTTTAGGCAGCGTGATTCAGTGGATTTGCTTTTATTGAAAGGAAATTCTACTTAAAATTTGCTGAACATGGAAGTGCGAGTTGAACTCTTTATTAATGACTTATGTTGACATGCTAACTATTGTGTAAAGAAACTTATATTGGAAAGGACATCCTGTGTACATTCTATCCTTGTATTTGAAAGCCAATTTAGAATAGAAACTATGATTAGATTGTGTCCTTGCCAAATTCTATTGAAACTCCAATTGAATTGTAAAGTTCTATTTGGCAAGGATGTTTATCCACATTCTGAATTTAAGATAGGATGTCCAAGGATTTAGAATAAGCATTTCGTTATTGTGTCCTATGCAAATTCTATTATGGACTTTAGAGAGTGACCGTTGGCGAAGATGTGACTATAGTACAAACAACGCTACAAGACACTGTTCTACAGTGTTTGACTGCTGCGGGCTAGGTAAAACAAGATGTTTGGACCGCTGAATTGTGTCCTCATGAAATAACACATCATATCTTTATCAACGTCTACTCAATGCCTAACTGAATGTTGAATAGAATTCAATCAGTAAGGACAGAATGAAATGATACACTATATTTTACAATAGACTGTCAGACTGTTGATAAGAATTGCTCTATTTCAAATTACGTTCTACACCGGGGTTCCTTTCCAATAACATTCAAGGTTTTAGCATGAGTAATCCAAGTGCAAAGTGCAAATAACAATTACAGACTTGCATGCACACGGAGATCAGCATGTAGCGAAACTCGCACTCTCACAGTCCTCAGCCCTCACGCTGCATCGCCAGCCAGCATCCCTGGCATCACCAGCCAGCATCTCCAGCAATACCAGCATCGCCCACAAAATGCGGCGGTGTTTCTGTTTTTGAAATCCCGCCTGGGGAGTCCCGGTGTTTTTGGTTTTTTTTGGAAATCCCGCCCAGCTCCGGTCGGTGCTTTTGTTGAATTCACGCCTGTGGGCCCGAGTGTTTTTTCCAATTGAAATCCCGGACCAGGCGAGCCCACAGGCTTGAATTCAACCAAACCGAACTTGGGACCCCCAGGCGATTTCAAGCAAAAGCAAACACCGGAGCCCCATGCTTTAAAAAAAAAAACAACGGGACCCCCAGGCGGATTTCAATAGGGGGAAGAAAAAAGACAACAAGCGGGATTTCAGAAATAAAACAAGCGGCCCCCCAGGAGATATGTGAGTCCAAAAACAAAGACACCGGACCCCGCCACTTCAAAAAAACACCTAGACCATGGTGTATGTGTTTATTGTCGCTCACTCACTTGCTTGCCTGTCTGTGCGGGACTGCGTGTCTCCGTGTTTTTGCTGGGATTTGCCAAAATTCCAGTCTTCCCTATCGCTGGGATATGTGTTTGCAAGGAATTATCTCTAAAGATAGAATTTACATAGGATTCAAAAAAGTACGTCCTGATTGAGCCCTATGTCCTTTTTGGAGCGGCCGTTGGTCAATTGTGCGCGAAACTGCTACAGAACGCTGTGTTGCATGATGTTTTCTGACCATAGTGGTGCTCGGGGCTAGGCAAAAACAATGGTCTTGGACCTCAGAAATATCTTTATCAATTTCTAACCGAAATCTAACTGAGTTACATAGAATTGAATAAGGAAAGAATCCAGCCATAATTTCTCTGTCAAATTAGATGTTTAATCTGAATTATTCAAATTTCAAAAACATACATTCTACACAGGAGCATGTCAAGACAATGAACCAGTGTGCAGTTTTTGTTCAATGGAGTTTGCTTTACAAATCAGTGAAAAAAATGCCAACATTGCCATCCCTGGCATCACCGGCATCACCAGCCAGCATCTCCCAGCCAGCATCTCCGGCATCCCCTTCTTTAATATGCGCTCCGACTAGAAAACTGCTAGAATCAGTTCTGCAAACTTCTCCGAACATGCCCCCCCCCCCAACCCCCACTATTGACCCCAACCTCTATCAACCTAAAGGTTGCTCTCCGTCTTCAATTCCAAAACCTGACTGAAGAATATAATATAATCCCCAAGTAATGTGCCCCCCGAAGCGGTGAGCTCGCAAAAAAGAGGAAGTATGCAGAGCTGATGGGCATCCCCGCAAGCCCCGGTACTTGTCTTAGCAGCTCACTTCAATTGGCCAAAAAGTGTTGTTTGAAACCCACGCCTTGTGTTTGCAGGGAAATCTAAGGGGACCTTGGCAAGCCTTTGGGAGGGTTGCGGGATTCCCTATCTTCAGCTGGGTGCCTTTCCTATCTGACATCAAGTTGGACCCTTCTGGTTCTATTTACATGGTGCTTTCCCGATGTGCGTCTTTGGAGGGTATCCCTTTTAAGGCTGCTAAGGTGTGCCAAGGGAAACTGCCTTCGCATGTTGCCGACTCGTTCCCCAACATGGCCAGTCACAACTTGGACCCTGGTGGATCTAAATGTTGCACCGGCACGGGTCAAAGGACGAATACTAGCCCCACGATTTCGCAGCTTTTGATAGTCACCCGTTCAGACGATATCTTTCTGAGACGCAGCTCGCCATTTCATAGAAACCAGCTACAGGAATATATGGGCAGGTTGCAGAACAAAAAAGAATTCCCATAAGATTTCCCGTAGCCGGTTTCTTAGCTTGAGGTGGTTCTACACCAGGAGAGGGAAACAAACAGGCTTCACTGCTCTTCAACCAAACTACTTGGTCCGGGGTTGATCGGAAGTCTCGTAATACCAATGGAAAGCTTTGAGCGCCACATCACAGAACCTAGCATCATTAACTTTTCACATCCTCCAAACAGTCCCAACTGCTGGGGAAAAAAACCGCTACTGGCAACCCAGGTAGGGTCTTTGTGCGAGAACCAGTTTCCGGGTTAGCCGGAAAGGGAAAAATCGGTTGCCACCACACCCTGTCTCCGAGCGGCGTGAAAGGGATGAGGCCCCACTTCTGGGTCTGGTAATTCGCGTGGAGGTCTCGGCTTTGGCCATGAAGGGGGGGGTGAACAGCGGGTGGGGGGCTTTTGTTGTCGCAGGATCAAGGGGCGAACACCGGTGGAGGACGAAATGTTGCCCGCTCCCCTTCGGGACGAAAGAGGCTCGAAGGTACACAGTGAGCTTGTTATAGTCTCAGAAACCAAACTGAATTCAGGCCCGCTGTCTTTGTCAAAGGGATCCCCAGGTTTGTAGGATTCCTGCGACTAGTTGGTCTTCGGCCCCTGCAAAAAGTAGACTCGTTTCTTTTGAGACAAGTCAAGAGCAACCCGACCCAAAAGGCTCACAGTGTTCAGCCCGCCCTCATGACTCATCCAAAACTGGAGCCCGCGGGCCGTTTGCTTGCCCATCTCCATTGAACTCAAGGGGAGCCCAACGGGTATCACGTGGGACTCCTGAGCGTCCCCCCCGCCTCCCCCCCCCCCGCCATTTTCCACTACCATGCTCTAGTGTGAAGTGCGTGTTTCAAGCTTGTTCCCAAGCCCCTTTTCGCAAGCTGGCCTCTGGAAAAGGAAACAAGAGAATCCTTTCTACCGCTTGTCCTTCCAATGTTCTTATCAAACATGGTGGAGTGGTCATCTTTTAGTAACGTCTCTCGTCCACTACTGAGCTAGGATGGACAAACAGGAAGTGACAATGGACACTGGTGGGAGACCCCTCCCCCCCCCCCCCCCACCCACGAGAACATGTGCCCTGCATTTTCAACGTGGTATTGGGGACCAACCCGACCAGCAGCTTTATGGTGGGTTAGGGAATACACGACCAGCCAACACTGTTGTACTTTCGAAACACTCTAACTGGACCTGCAGCAGACCAATCATAAAGCAAAACACAATGCCAGCAGCAATGCCCAAAAATAATGACAAAAGCCAAGAGGAATGCATAAACAAAACCAACACATGTACCTTGTGACCCACGAGAAACCTTCCTTTGTTGCAAGGATGTGGGACAATTAAGCATCCCACCAAGAGACGGTTTCCTGTTGACCCACAATTTATACAGCTTGGGAAACTTGGATGTCACTTTCATGGAAGGCCCCCGTTGTCCAACCCCGAACCTGTTCTAACCTCCATTCTACCTCTTCACTTCATGGGTCAAAAAACAGGTTGTGAGTCGCCCCTCCCCCCCCACTTGAAGCAACATAACATCATGTAAACCCTAAACTGTACAATCATTTTGGATATGCCAGGAAAATTCGGATGTCTTACCAAGACGGATCAACAAAAGCATATTTTCTATCTTGCCTCTTGGTTGTCTTTCACCAGAGTAAAACAAATAAACAGATCAAACAAACAAACAAAAACAAAACTGCCATCGGCCATGTCCCACATGTCTAAAAGACTACGGAGAGATTTGTCTCTTTTTCTCGAAGTGCTCGAGGCGCTCTCAAAGTTCAGGTGCTTCTGGTGGTGGCTGCTGAGCCCAAAGACTTGCTTCGCCCAGGCCACCTGACGTCTGATCAGTCGGGGCGTGCTCTTTGTTCGCGCAAGCCGCGCAACGCGCGAAAGATGGGCGGGGAATCAATTGCGGAGTCCCGATTTGGAGGGGGAAAGTAGGGCACCCTTGGTTTCGTCCTGTGGTTTTAACCAGAGCCCCCCCCCCCAAAGAAAGGAAAGGGGAATGAACCAATGGATCCCCTAAAGGAAACTGTCGGGGTCATTCCTCATTCCTGGCCAAAAGGTTCTCTGGGTTCGCGGGATCCGTGTTGAAACATGGCCTTCAACCACCGGAAAAAAAAAATGGCTTCGCTCAGAGGAGCGGCGGGTTGTTTAAACAACATGTCCAACCAACCCTCCATCCCCAAAAAGCCAGGTACCCTCCTAGCGACCCATCGGGCCTTCTTCGATGGGTGTGTACTTGCTTTCTTTGGCCCGGCCATGGCTACCATAAGGCCGATGTTAACGACAGCTTCGGCCAAGCAACATCTTCAGATCCTGACAACCATAACTAGCGAACTTAAAGTGCAATAGAAATGTCAAGCAAATCCCAGATAGGGGAAGAGCAACACCCCCCCGGCCGTTGCCCCCCTTCCAATATTGATGCAGTCATAACAGCACGGGTAACGAGCACCGTCTCTTGGGTGTAATTGGCATCTGGATTGAACTCTTGTACTTCCCTCTGCTTATTTTAAAACTAACAAGGGACAATAGAAGCTTTCTTAAGCAAATGGAAGTACGTGATGGATCAAAGATTCACCATGTCAGGTCCATGTCTACCGATTCATCAAGTTGTCCTTCGAATCTCTGACATCACCTCCGCCACAAATGCGAAATCGAAGTTGCCATGTGGATGTGTCTTTCTTGGACTATCTGACCTCCAGGCATGGAGACCTGCCATCAGCGTGCAGCTGCCCGGTATGAAGAGAAACCGAATGAGTAATGTTGACCCCGAATTCATAAACCCCGTTTATAAATATGGGGAGGTTCCCCTCCAAAAGTGAAAATCCCGCTAAAACCGGGGACACGAATAAACCGGGGTTTAATCATCCGGGGTCAACATTATCCACTTCAAGCACCCGGTCCGGCTCTGTCCTCTGGAAGGCAAGCATGGGCAAAAAATACAAACCCCCTCGAAGCCCCCTCCAAAGCCCCTCGTGTCCTCAGGTTGCGCGAGCAGATGCACGTAAGGCGTAAGAGGGCGGTCCGTAAGAACATCACCTCAAGAGGAAATTCTCATCTTAAAGTGGCCCGCCCAAAAGTGATGCTCACACGGAGGGGAAATGGTTCCGGACCCCATGGAGCTGATTGGGAATCCCCCGAATCGGATTTCAACTGTTATGTTCAACAGTTTGGACGTGGAGTAAGACCTGAGAGCGTGGCTTGATATTTGTTGCAGTGCAGCGAAAACAGTCACAGTAGATCCCTACTCAGAGCTCGTTTGAAGCCTATGTTTGGCTCGTGTCGAATCCCAAACAATCATCCAGGAAGCGGCCCGGTTTTTGTTTGCCCCGACTTGGGGCCATCCAACAACCCCCAAAACATTGGAAGAAAAAAAACAAAACGCCGGACCGACCGAAAAAAACACCACTCCCTCCGAAGAAAAAAAACAAAAAAACGCCACGGGCGACCGAACCACCGCTCAAAAAAAAAGACACGACGGCCCTCCTGGCGCTTCCACAGCTTCGTGAGCTGGTCCTCGGGCGAAGGGTGGCCCCCCAAATCCCAAACTGCGGGGAAGGAACCTGCGGGTCGTCTGGGAAACCCTGGGCCAGGTCCAGATTTGGAGCTTAGAATAAGTTGGTACCCGATTTTTTGTCTGTAGTCTACATTCGTAGGGGAACCCTCCCAACAGCAAAAAAACGGTACAAGGGCACTACTGGGGGACCTAGTAGGGGATGGTTAGGGGTCATTCCCTCATGCCCTGCTGAGCAGCAGCAAGTCATTGCTGTGTGCCCTAAATCTCGCGAAGAACTACAGGGCTGCCCTTATTCCCTTCATGTATTTTCTGGGTCGTCCACCGCATTTGCCAGAAAGGGTCTTACTAAGGCGCACCATTCAGGTGTTGGTGATCCATGAAACCAACCCCCAAAAGGCCAATGCCGTGTCAACCCTGAATGTGTGCTTTTTGTGCCATGGTCAAAACTCCTTAGGAATCTGCGGGGTTTTGTCTGACCATCCCTACCAACCCCAAGTAAAAACGCCGGTCTTTTGACCATCATGCAGATGGGTGGATCGCATGGGAGAACCCTAAAATTATTGCTTCAAGAAATGGCTCACCAATGTAGCGGGGAAATGCCACGTTTTCCTTGTGAGGGTCCATCATCTATGCCCCTGGAAAATATCACCCAGGAAAACGTGATCCACTTTGGCCCAAAGGGTGATGTTTATGCCTTTTAAAGGGAAATAGGACCAGGTTGGGCTTCCCCAAACTCAGCGGAGGGTTGTCAAAGTGCACCCCCTTGTCAGGCCCTTGGCCTCTTTGAAAGTGCCTCCAACTTTCAACTTCGATTCATGGAACTCGAGTTGCAGGTGTTCAGTTCAGGATTCAAATCGAAGACCCACAGTTGACATCTCTAACCCCCCCCCCCCCGCCGCGTGTGGTTGAAAATCATCGGCTGGACTCCCCAAGGCTTTTTTTTGTTTTTGTGGTTGTTTGAAGGGACCCCTCCATTTTACCCCATGTCAGCGTCGTTGCCAACGGAAAGCCAACCGAGCTTCTCCGGCGACAGGCTCTGTTTCCCTGACCTGCTGAGGGTACTGACCGAGGCTTGAACTTCTTGGCCTTCAAAATGGCGAACCCTACAAAAAGAATGTGTTGTTCGCCAACTGAACAAATTGTCTTGAACAAAGCTGTTCAATTCCACTTTCCTGTGGCCCTGGAAAGGGACGTCAAAACCGGCCATCCAAATAGGGGCCTTAAAGGTGAGTGTCCTTTTTGGTGCCCTACTACACACCATCCCAAAGGAGAGCCGCTTTCATACTTTTGGGCTTCCGACTAGTTTCCCTTAAACCGGTTAAAAGGGGACAGGCCAACAAAACAGCTTGCAGTCTAGTGCCATGTCCCAACCTTGACTGGGGCTTTGAATTGACTAGCACTTTCCCGCTCCATCCAGAGCCATAGCCTAACCCAGCTGCCCCCAAATGGCAAGGGCTTACATTTCGGGGCTTGAATGGACCTATCCGAAACTTGGTAGGTGGACAAGTCGCATGGATCTCAAGCTGACACCAAATTCTTGAACACTAGGGTTGGGTCACCCCCTTTGAACATGTTTGAACCAATATTGCTTTCACTGCCTCCTTTGTGTTAGCCATGGCGAAACTGAATCCATTGGTTCCAACTGACCTGCAGGGTGACTGGTGGGGTGAATGGAAGATCTTCGGCGTTGAGATGTTTCCCCAGAATTTGCTTGCAACGTTTTCATCACCCTCTCAATGTCCGACTGACTCTGATCTCTTCTCAGGGTCCAGTCCAGGACCCTGCAAAAAAAACCAATCGTGCTGGAGTGTCCTTGCAGCAAATTCCTATGAACAAGCCAATGTCTACTTACTTTTCTCAAAAACGCCCCAAAACCCCAAAGACCAAACTCCCAAACCTTAGCTCCTCAACATCCGGTGTTCGAAAGCTCGCTTTGTGCTTGCAACCAAAGGTGATGCTTGGAACCGCGTCCAAAACACGGCTCCAAGAAAAGCCACTTCAAGAAATTCAGCAAGGGCGCCACAGAGCCCTGCTTTGCCGCCTGCCGCTTTTTCTTCTTGTCCTCGAAGCTCCTGTCCATGGAAATGCTGCAGGGTGTGGGATTGGTTGAGGGCGGTGTGGGCCTTTGGGCCTCGAAAGAAATGGGTCTGGATACCACTCGAGCAATCAACCAGTCGACCAGTCTGCATCCATCGCCCTGGCACCAGTTTTACTTGCTCACTTGGGAGGTTGATTCCTGCTAGAGTTGATTCTGCACTCCTTCTTGTCTAGGGTACCCTCAATTACATACATATACCCTATGTGTTGGGGAGTGGTTCCTTTCAACCAAACAAGCTGTTTTGCCAGGGGGGTTTGGTAGAGTCCTAGATCCTTTCATGCCAGTTTGCAAGTTTTTGCAGGAAGTGGCAGCCCAAAACCCCATAGGGCTTGATTCCACCGGTCGTTTCGGTAGGTTGCCGGTTGGTCCTGCTGGCATCATCGAAGGAGGTCAAGACGATGGCGCGGCTGAGGTACTGCAGGATGAAGAAGAACAAGACCCTGGACTCAAGGTTTTGGGACCCAGCAGGATCCCCTACCCTTTCGTATGGTTTTCTAAATTTAGGGATCTTTTGGTGGACATCATGTAGGGTTCATGTCCACCAACCACTGTTCAGGTGTTTCAAAAACTGCAATTCATGGCTCCCATTTGGACATTACCCCACCAAAAGGGTTCTCACTACTTGTTTCTTTGTTTGTTTGTTGTTATGTTCTTCTTATGTTTATCCATTTGTCTTTTTTTGGGGGGGTGCAGATAAAAACTCAAAGGGCACCGGGGACATCCAAAAAGATATGGAATTGTTGCACCTCTCTCACTTGTCAGGGACTCCCTGTCTTCAGGATGCTGGCTCTCGGAGCGGACAACGTTAATCGGGTTTGGATAATCCCCTATGACGGTTATTGGATGGCTTTCCGCACTAAAGCCACACTTAAGGGTCAATGAGGCAATACACGAGGAGTTCATCACATTCAGGTATACATTCAGCGTATGAGAAATGGGTGAATTCCTTTCAGGTGTCCAGCGTGTCTAGATTGTTCAACTGATTTGGGCACGTGTGGACAGCTTGCTACGGGGATGCCCGAAATGTTCCAAGTGAACCACATCCAGTTGGGTGTTTATAAAATAGCGCTCGCCCAAACTGATGGGCACCCAACAACGGCACCCACAACAAAAGGCACACCCAAGAATGCCCCCGGGCCAAACTGAACAAATCTGGCTGGCAAGGTTCGACGCGGATCCGAAAACAATTGCCATGGTTGGTTCTCAAAGAGGGGACCGTGCCCCCTCCCAAAAATGTTTGGTGTCCCAAGTTTTACGTTTGAGAGAATAGATGGCATTGGAACCAAACTGCAAACCAGCGCCATTTATGTTCAACCAAACTGACCTACAAGGACACCTATGGTTGGTTTCCTTTTCGTCAACCAAACAATGGGGGGTCCTTCCAAATCAGCCCAAGGATTTCGTTTGGGCCCGGTGTTTCTGAGGTCCCTGACAACACGTGGATTGGCTCATATGGTTTGGAGAAACAGAAATATCAGCTTGTATTGCAGTATAAAATAGATACTCCCTTTTTCCGAGACAACCGTCACCTCACCTCCAAAACCCATACCTGAAAATGCCAGATGCCCTAAAACGCAGGCCCGTCCGAAAGAGACTGACTGCTCCCACAGGATTCTCATCGACAAGATGAGGGCGGTGTTCCACATGAAAGTGGGGGATCTAGTGTGACTCTCCCTGTCCTCGTGAAGGGCCAACCATTTAGCAAGCTCCCGGACCATCTGAGTACTAAACTGTTTTTCTTGCTGTTTTTCCCCCTATATTAAAAAAAAGGAAATGTTTGAAAGGAACCCCCTCAAAAAAACGGGAAACGAGGCGGAAAAAGGGCCATGTCTCTGGGCTCCGCGAACTTCGCGCTTCCGCGATTTCGCGATTTCGCTGAGTCAAGGCGCATGAAGGAGAGGTAGAAAAGGAAGCCGGTGAGCGGGAAGGCTTGCCTCAACTCCTGGGGGGAACGGGGGAAAGAAGGAAAACGTGAGAGCGACCTGTGGTGTGGGACAAAAAAAAGAAACGAGCTTTCTATATGGATCTACATGATTACAATGGGATTGCGTGCCCCCGCCCCCCAAAACAAAACAAAAAAGAAGAGGAAGCTGAACCCTTACTATGTTGGACCAAATTCGTAACGATTTGGCCTCTCATTGGCTTTTGGCCCTCTCAAACGCGCCCCCCCCCCCCAAAGGGTTATGAAGACAAGATAACGCCTAAACAAGGCCAATAACCTTCACCTAGGCTTTGTGTCAACTTTTGAATCCGGAGGACCATGCAAAATCAGGGGGGGTTCCCCCTTTGATGGGAGATTAATTCATGCTGGGGAGATCCTCGGATTACTACTGTGGTCCTAATCCGAAGGACCTATTAACCAATTTGAGAAGCTGCTAAGCGAGCCGCTTCTCATCTTGAAAACAACATAGATAAGATACTCTCCTGAAGCGAGAGTGGGCCCCAAACGAATCAACATGCGTTTCAAGAGCCTGCCACAAGGCTTTTCGATTCCCGACTGTTTTCTGTGAGTGTTTAGAGTGTCTGGATCGGGTCCCCAACTCAAAGACAAAATCCTTGCGCGGAACGGAGCCTTACATGCTTCTGCAAGTTTCGCAAATCCAAAACTTGAAATTCGCACCTGGAGTGAAAGGAAAACCAAAGTACACCAGCGATTTGGGGGACCGATTCCTATTTGGAGAAAAACTCAAGTAATCATTGGGTCCCCTTGAGGGCCTAGCTAGCTCGTTTCGCCATATCGGCAAACGGTTGGAAGGCTCACCGGCAAAGCGATCGAACCGCGAGGGCGAGCGCCGCAAACGATTTCTCCGTTTCCCCAAGAGGACATGGGAAAATTGGGCGCGTCCAAGGGTTGTGCGGAAACTAGTGAGTCCATTGAACCTTAGACTGGGCATAAACTGGGAAAATTAGGGCTTGTCCCCTGGTTTTCGCACCATGGCCCATACCCCGCTGGCAGTCAAAGACTACTGTGGATGGACGAAATCCATTTCGCGCCACTTTGAACCCATGGTTGTTCAACCATTCTTCGTATTCACGCTGAATCGACTCTTTGGGTTTCTAAGAACGCTGCCTAAAACGGGTTTCGCAACCATCGGTATGAAATGGGTCCACCTATCATGGGCTGGAGGGGGAGGAAGCCCAAAAAACCCTTATTGGCTTATTTGGACTCCCTCCGCCTTCCCCCCCAGCCCCCATAAACCTGGAAGTCTGACAAAACGTGGCCACCAAGAGCGAGCGCAAGATCCCAGGCCGCGTCCTCCACCACATCCAACCGCCCAAAGATCATCTCCTGAGTGATCCGAGAAGAAAGGTCTGCCATAGGGGTGGACCGGCTTTTGAGGACGCGAAGGGAGACATCATCTATGTGACGAAGGTGAAGTTTTTCAACTACACCCATGGCAACATGGTGGAGTTGAACATGGAAAAAGCTGCAAGAAATCCGACCGGAAATTTTAGCCAAATACGCCATAAACCAGGGTTTCCGGTATATTTTTTGTTTGTAGCTGGTTCTTCGAAACATGACTTGGTCAACGCTCTCAACCCTAAGCCCAACCCGCCGCGGCCGTCAAACGCGCTTCAGATTCCAAGTTTTCCCCCTTAAACCCTGACAAGGGTGCCAACTGGCCATGGGTCAAAAGCCCGTACCCCCAGTGAACATCCCAATCCCCACTAAAATGGGTGGTGCACCTACACCAAAATGGTACCATTGGTTTTGACCCACAGCCAACTCGCCTCTGTCCTCTCGGGAGCAGAGGCTCAGTGCAACTGGTGATTTTTAGTGGTGAAGCCCTTCCAAAGCGGTTGGTGGACATGAAAGGGTCTGCCATTAAACTTCGTGGCCTGGTGGACCTTTTCTCATGGTCCAACTGACTTCTGTGAGTGGTCTGACCTCAGCATTTATTTACAGTATTCAGGTTCGCCAAGTTGGCGATCCAGCTCATCAATCCAACATCACCAGTTTGAAGACTGAATCTGGCTATGATACTTGCCTGACTGAGTGCATCAATCCGGTGCATAGTTGGGCTCTTTTCGGTTGTCGATCACCCCAAAAAGAGTGCCCATGATCACAAAAACCACGCCCATGCAACCTTCTTTGGCTTTGTTGTTTATCTCGTTCCTTTTGGTTGCCCTGAACCACTCTCACAACACGCCTCACAACATAAGGAATTACACCCATGGTGGCTCATGTATGCTTTGGCCTTTTGCCTCATGCCTCGATGCCTGATCCCGTTGACATTCTGATCAGTTGTGGCGCAAACTTGGGCGTGCGAAGCGATTCCCGCAAGTCCTGGACGATTCATCCCGGCGATTCAATCTCCCCTTTCCAGATGCAGCTAGCGACCCTGCTAGAAAAACAGAACCCTTGCGGGGGTTGACCCTTTTTTGTGAAGAAAAAGGGTGCCACTGAAGGACTGTGCTTGCTATGCCGAATGAATGACCCGTTGTTCAGAGCTGCACAAATCCTTCTCCTCAGCCGGTTCTTGCTTTCACGCGCCAAATATTCGACTTACAGGTTTCATGGCCCGGGTACCACGTTAGGCAATTGTTTACCTTGAGGGAAGAGAGACCTTTGCAAATGGAAATCTCTTGACACCGAGACGCAGTCCTGTTCCCACCTTGGACAAATGCGCGGCTGGGGTTGCGCTTGCGGGTCGTTTCGGCCCACACAAACAAAAAAATCAGCCGCCGCATGCATTTCGCGCCGGGGGGCCGTGAGGGAGATGGCGCTGTTTGGGATGGTGGTGAAATCCCGCACGGTCTTGCCAAAAAGCAGATTGCACCAGATCCTCAGTCGGGACAAACCAGTGGTTGAAACTGGACATTTGGGGAATCCCCCCCTTTCTAGTCCCCCAAACCAAGACTAGACTAGCGATTCATTAACCCGAGATTGACAACGCCTGTCAGATCCGCTCTCAAAGGGCAGATGTCCGAGCCTATTGGTGACTATCCCAGACTCAGACTACGCCGACAACGCGAAATATGGGGGGGGGGGGAGGGGTCTCAACATAACAGACCTGGGTTGCCAGTTGCTGTTTTCCCAACTGTGACTAGTTTTAGGGCAAGAATCTGGAACAAAGCAGTCACTCCTTTTGGTGTCCCTACACACTTTGAGAAAGAAATGGATCCCTGTCTTGGGACGACAAATAAACACTCCTCACGGTTGCCTCAACTCCCTTTCAAGGGGTTCATGGCCACGTCTACCAACCTCAAATGATATGTTTGACGATGAGAAGAGGGAGTCCAAGCCACAAAGACCAAGTTAACCAAGCTTTAAAGGTTCCAGAGGCATGCTTACCAACCCCAAGTGAAGGGTTGCGCTTTGACCACGGCATAAATGACGGAAAGGAGTCCCAACCACTGACCAAGTTGAGTTTTGAGCGGTCCCTACACACTTTGAGAAAGAAATGGATCCCTGTCTTGGGACGACAAATAAACACTCCTCACGGTTGCCTCAACTCCCTTTCAAGGGGTTCATGGCCACGTCAGAGCCGGTTTGACAATGATACACATTGGGTTGTCTCAAAATTAGAGACCGCCGAATTGCTGGTGCCATTTGTTTGTCAACGTCAGAGGTGTTTTTACACATGGGTGACGGGGCCAAAAATTTGGGAGACTCCCAAGATGGTTGGCTTCCTTTTGCCTTCCATTTCACTGCTTTGACCATGATTCCTAGATGTCCAACTGAGTTGTTTCCGAAGGCGCACAAAGCCAAGGAAGACGTCGCAGAGGATGATCACCAGAAAGAAGACCGGCGTGATGGACCTGGCGAATCAGCGAGGCTCAACTCCCGTCAGTTGAGAGCCGGTGATGATTTAAACAAAAACAACATTTGACTTGTGTGGGGCAGGAGTCTCAGCTGGTGATCCAACGGCGAAAATGCAGGTTCAGCATCATCCACCATTTGGTGCTTTCCAGGGTGAGCACTATTGTTCAGCTCTTTCACCACGTGTGTGAACAACGTGATGCTGGGGATGCTGGTGATGTGGGCGTGCTGATCTTGTTGATGATGCTGATGATGCTGGTAATGCTGGTGATGCTGACAAAGCTGGTACAGCTGGTGAAGCTGAGTAGGCTGCACCTGAGGTCAAATTCATGACTTTGTAGTTTAGTGGGTTGGCAGACGACATGGCAAACGGCCAACGAGTGTTGGGGATGCAAGGCTGCCAGGGGCTGGGGATGCAGGACAGGGGGACTTTAACTGCGCGCAGCTGGTGAGGCCTGGAAACAGGGTCCTGGTGCAGATGCTCAGTTTCTTTTCATATTTAAGTCTAGCTTACATCTTAAAAATACGAGGTAAATCGAAAATAGCGCACGATTGAATGTGGATCTCAGGGGCGGAAAGCCGCTTTTTGCAAATGTCCCCAAGGCCTCCGATTGCCCGAAGTCAGTGTTGTATGTCTCGCCAAAGACTCAAGGTTGCGGGGAATTGGATTCGCCATAGAGAAGCAAAACATGGTTGCCACTGCTCCCAAAGACAAAGGCTTTGACAAGCATAGGCAAATATGGCCAAACAAGGCCCTAACCATGGGGTGTGATCTTTTTGGGGGGCGTTGTAGTTTTACTTGGCTGAGCTTGTTATCAGTTGGGGCCTGGGGCTTGACCGATCTGGCTTCCGCTTAGGGATTGACCAAACGTCAATTTGAAGAATCTGAGAGCTTTATGGCTGCTTTTTTTCTGCTTGAACCCCTTTTTGGTTGGTTTTAAATGGAAACCAACAGGAACCCCTGCACTTTGGGAATCCCTGTTTTTGGACACACCCGCACAGGTTGTGGTTGCAAATGTGCAAATGCACGTTCCTGCACACCAGTTGCCGACTCACATGCCGATCTGTGACGCAAACGGTGACACACTCTAGGAAGAGTACTCCCCTTCCGATTTTCCACTCCAAGCGGATGCTGTCTGCTCTGTCTCCAGGTGGGTTGTTTTCACGGTTTCCATTTTGTTCCCTTCAACTTTTACACCAAAAACAAGTCACTTGCACAAGGGGCAACCCTGCATGCAATGCACGCCAAACCACATCTCTTCCAGAAAATTGTGACTTTCGGCGTTCGCCTTTAAGCAGTTAAGAGGGTCCCACATTCCTCCCAAAATTCCAAGCTGGTCATCTCTCCGATGTCTCCCACCGGCACCAGCTTCCTATGGCAGATGGTCAGAACTGCGAGACTCTCGCTGGTGCTCAGGGGGGATCGAGGGAATGACCCCGAACTGAACCACTCCTTGTGGACTCCTATCCAGATGGTGTCTTTATGGGGACCCCTAGTTTCATTCCCAGAACCTTTGCTGATTCCCTACTGAAAACCAGCAAGAAACGTGGATCTGTCGCTCTGCGAGCAGCGGGCACTTTGGCCCAGCAGAGTGATACAACAAAAAGTAGCAGGAAGCAGTGTCATGAGTATGTGGGTTATGGTTGAAATCAGGTTGATCTGAGAAGACGGGTCGCTTTTTTTGAGACAAACCTGTATGAACAACATACAATATGACCAAATTGATAATTCATGTGACTGGCCCCCCTTTCTGTCGCTGAAAATGAAGGATAGCGGCTGGTCTTTCCGCTCTTCCGGCATTCGCGCCCTCCTTCGCTGCTTTTTTTTGCTGGAACCGGCCTTCCCCCTCCCGCCAGCGCCTGCTGACGGTATCCACCAACACCGCGATGCGGGGGATCTGATCGCTGAGGTATTGCACAAAGGAGCCTCTCGCGCGTCTGACTCATCCCCAGGGTGTGGGGTCTCATTTAAACTTCTTTGGCCTTGGCGAGGCTTGTTAACCCAGGGGATGGTCTGGGGCCCTGGAACGGGGGGGGTGAGTAGCAGTCCATTTGGTTTCAACAAGGGTTCGAATCCCCACCAATCCAAAACAACCAATGAAGGCTCAGTGCAACAAACAATTCGGGAGTCCGGAAGCAGAAAGGGCAAAGTGTTGGTGCGCTTAAGATGGTTGGTGTTCCCTTGAATTTCCTTTGCAGCCGTCCTAAAAGAGGGAGGTCCCGAAAGAGTTTGCCCATGATTGTCGTAATTGGGAGCAGACCCAAAATATGTTGCGAGTGGCCAAAGTCGTTGTTTCCCATGCTCATGGCGATTTTGCAATGTTCGCTTTGGGAATAGCCCACTTCTATGACACCAATCAAGAATTATCCATGTAAACAGGAGGTTTGTGAAAGGTATCACAGTGAACCCAGCCCTCGTTCCCACTCTGACCCTTGCCCCGGTGCCCAAGCCATTAGGTGTTTAGGTGCGCCGTGGCGAGGGCTTGCTTTTTCTTTGGTGACGGCTCGGGTTCAAAGGACCCCTCCTCTGGAAGTGAAGCTAAGGTTCAGCAGTTGCACTGCCAGCTTCTCCCAACATCACAATATCACAATGGCCTCAGATCTGCTGTGGTCTTTTGAGGGCTACCTCATACACCCGAAAGGCCCATTGCTAAATCGGGCCAAGAAAGGCCGTTCTCGACCTTCAGGCTTCACCCCCGCCGTTGGGGAGGCCCATGAGTAGGATGGGTGTCTTTGGGGCTCGGCTTTGGGGTCCACCGACCCCCATTTGCTCTTTTCCAGGGCGCCGAAGAGAAAGACCATCATGAAGCACGAGGCCAAGATGAAATCGCTCCAGGCCACCGCCTGCCAGCCAGCCAGCCAGAAGCGCGCAAGCAGGTGATCTCTGGGCAGTGTTGATCGAATTCGCCCGACAAAAATCGGTTGGATCCCTTATGGGAAAAGCCGACGCATGACGGCATTCATTCTTTGCCCATGAGACAAGCCTCCAACCCCTGCCGGCCAATTGGCTGATTCTAGTTCACCTTTCCCCGCATTGTGTCTCAAACTATTCACAAGTCGAAAATCTGCAAAATCCCCTAAGGCACCCTCATAGGAGAGCTCATTTCAACCCCGAATGAGCTCAAATGTTGGTCTAGGTTTGATGCACAACTTTGGGTTCATTGCATTTAAGGGGTATTCTTTCGGACGAGAAGAAGCAACCAACCAACAGAATGAGAATCTCCTATTCGAGGGGATAGCTGGAAAAGGAAAACACACGGATGCCAGCAGAAACTGCCAGAGGGCTTGGCAGGAACTGAAGGAAAGAACGACTTACCCGTTTTTTGGCTTGATCGTAAAGGAGGGAAGCGCCCTCAAGATTTGAGCATGGAGCAACCCACTCGGCAGATCGCCCCAGCTGCTGGCCCCCGTTGAACAGATAGGCGGGCTGGTGGACAAAGAAGACATACGCATTCGAAAAGGGAAACTCCGCGAAGAGGTCCGCAAAAGGGACTGTTTCTGGAGCCGTAGCTTGTTCGGCCAATGGAAATAGGTGGAAGGACAAGAGCATAAATGCGGCACAACAGAGTTGAGAGTCGCTTTCTGTTGTACCAAGGGCAGGCTTGCCCTTGGTCTCCCATGAAACCGTCCAAAAACAGGGGTGCAGTGCAACACACAGGGTCCCACGTTTTATTTCACCGAGGGTGTTGTTGATGTCACCAAAAGGAGAACCCCTTTGATTAAGTCTTGGGGGCAATCCAAAATGTAACCCTGTTGGGAGGCACCAAAAGTAAGACCAGTCCCCAGAATCTTCGCAGTCCCCATGTTTCCCGGAAAAAAGACATCACCGGCTAAGGAAAACTCAGCTTAAGTTGGCCACGGGAGAAGTGTCGGGTTCGCGCTGTCGAGGATACTTCACTGCCTTTTGACCCCCAGCAACTCCACAACGACGTGGCCTCCTGCTCGAAGACGGCGATGTCTGGAGTGAAGCTGTCCGCGCCCGAGGTCGCGAGGCTCTCGGTGAACTTTGACACGCTGTGGTGGTAGTACCTCCAATGGCGCCGGTTCTGACTCGAGTTCGTTTTTTGGGTTGAAGTGGTGCCCAAGTGGAGCCCTCTCGGAACCCCTTCCGGCCGCTCTCCAAACCAGAGTCTATTTGTGCAGAGAGCCCAAGCATTCAGTTTGGGAACAAGTGCAAACCTTAAAAAGAGCTATAAGGGTGAAAGGAGTGAAGGAGTGTTGACGTTGGGCTTTTCGAAGCCAAACCCCAACCTAGACCGATGCCAAAGGCCAAATAAGCGAGGCCTTACCGGTTGGGATCCAAATTCGAGGCGAAAAACCACAGTTCGCTTCCTGAGTTCCTGGGTGTATCGCCCATGCAAAAAGTCGAGACTTGCAGACATAAGTGGTTGAATTTCAGTCCGGAGAAAGCCAACTTGTTTGCCAAAGCTGCGTTGTCTGACTTCAAGGCAAGGAGCAAGTCCTTGTTCTGTTCAAGCCGGGAAAAAAAATGCATTTCTGCAATATCAAGGTTACTGATTCTCATGACTACTTGACACACCAAGACTGATTCCCACGCCTTACGCTCCATTGGGGGTGCCATTGGCCCGAAAAGTCAAGAACAAATACACATTTCCCGTATACAGAAAGTGACCCGGGAGAAACCAACATGTTGGTTTGTCTCAAAAAAGCGGTGCCCCCCAAGATTTGGTGATGTTCCGATGGTTTTTTGTTTAAGCCAACCCAAAATAAGTACCCTCCAACAAACACACCCGTGTTTCACGATGCTCACCTCAGGCCGATGACCGCGAGGTGTAGCAGGAGGCCGGTGCCGGTGATGAGCTGCCAACCGGAGGAGAAGTACTTGGTCCCCGTCAGCGCCAAGTCGTACCTGAGCCGTCATAGCGATTTGGTGACATCCAGAGAAAAATAACGAGCTAAATGGCGAGTGAAAAGGAAAACCACAAAGGGGGCGTTTGTCGTTGTTTTTCTTTGTGTTGCCTTCTGGTGTTGGCTTCTGCTGTTTGTTTCTACTGTTTTGTTGCTTTGTGTCTTCTAGGTGCTTGTCTGGTTTGGCCTCCTGACTCCAGGCCGTCTCAAGGTACGAAGTGCAGTTGCGCTCGTTGTGTGTTTTGTTGAGCAAAGCAAGGACCATGGCTTAGGCATTGGGGCACTGCTCAAGCTTTTGCATCGGGGCCGAAACGAAAAGCCTAAGCGGAACAGGAAAGCCATTTCAGCCGCCTTTCTTGCACGAGCCACGGTCAGAATATGCCTTTGGTTCGACGGATCAATAAACCTTTGGTTGACAATAGGATTGATCCAGGGTCAGCATTAAAGGACCTGGCCAACATTGGAGCTCGTCCCCTAGTTTTTGTGGGAGTTACTGAATCTATGGGCCCCCCAACTCACTCGCCCAAAGAGTCTGGAGATGTTCAGGTGTCGTCTTATTCCAGGTATCCCCAACAGAGACACGAAAGAAACCTGGGCAAGGCCGCGAAGCTTGGGGAAAAGTGAAAGAGGGTCAACCGGCCCGCCTAGGATGTTATCCCAACCCTTGCGTCCCGGACTTTTGGGGTCCCGAGTGGTTTGTAGGATTCGTAGGGGTTCGTAGGGTTTGGAAGTTTTATAGGGTTGGCAGGCTTTCTAAGGTGTGTAGCAATTACTAAGATTGTCGAAGTCCTGGCCAGAGAAGCTGTGAAATGCCTAGACAACATTTTAGATGTCGCGCGCTGTCAGGGTTGGCCAGCTTCTTGCGTTCCAAGCCGCAGCTCCTTGCACACCAAGTAGCCTGCGATGCCAAAGGACGCCAAGGGAACCAAACGCACCCCTTCCCAAAGAAACAAAAAATGCACCCTCTCTCCCCACAGTGGCCATGCGAAAAGAGGGCAAACTTTCTTGGTGCTGGAACCCCCTGCCAAAGCAAGAGGTCTCTCTCTCTCTCTCTCTCTCTCTTGCGCTTGCTCGTTCTCTCTCTCTCTCTCGCTTTTTCATTCGCTCTCTCTTTCTCTTCCCTTTCTCTTTCTCTTTCTGTATCGCTCTCTAACCCCTTTTTTTATCTTGTTCTTTATATTTGTTTCGCTTGTTTGTCTTCCTCTTTCTACTTAGCTTCAATATCTTTGTCGTCTGCCTCTTTCTCCTTCTCTTCTCTCCATCTTTCCATCTATCTATCTATCTATCCATCTATCTGCCAGTCTACCTTTCTATCTAACTACGTGCTTGCCTATTCATCTACCTGTCAAATCTGTCACTCGATTTAATTGTTTGTCTAGTCTCTCGCTCTATCTGCCTACCTATCGTTCTAACTAACTATCTAGATATCCGTATACTTATCCATCTATGAACTTCTAGCTATCTATCCATCTATCTATATATCTCTCTGTCTACCTGCCTACCAATATGTCTATCTATCAATGCATACATCTGTTGAGTCTCCCATTTATCTACTTGTCTATCTACCCATCTGCACCTGACCGTGCCAAAGCGTTGCGCCTGCCACGAGATCTGTACTGGCACGAGATCTGCACCTGGCCTTGTGAAAGAGCGGCGCCTGCCACGAAATCTGCATCTGACCTTTCCAAAGCGCTGTGCCTACCATGCGTTCGCACGTCACAAAAAGCGCGTGCGCTCGTGCCAGTGACCCGACTCTGAATGCACTCCGCGATCATGTTTTCGTGTGTGTGTGTGTGCGCTTAGTCTTCTCTTGCCTTCCGTCAAAGAGCTATCTTTCAATTCATTGCCATACCACGAGAGTTCCCCCTAAATGTCCTTTGTTTTAGTGAAACTGTTTGGATATGTTAGGATGATATATGAGCAGATTGAAATGCAGAATAGACATACACTAAAGAAGAATACCGAGAAAAACAAACATGAAAGGCAAAGAGCCCCTGCAATGTGGCACAAAGAAGGTCCTAGTCATTCTATCTCAGATTGAATGGGAGAGAATAATCGGGGCGTTTGGCTCTTCTGTTGCCAGACCCCCCCCCCCTTCCCCAACCATTCAACGCCTAACCCAATCCTTCAGAATAAGGTCCCTCTAGCCGCTACGCCCCCAAGCCCCGGCCCCTCTCCCCGGTTTCCTGGAAAAACTTAAGCCCTTCTTTTGCCGAAGCACCCACCAGCAGGATGTAGACGGCATGCCACACGTTAAACCCAGGCCACAGCATGTTCCCCGGATCCCTGCGCACCACCTCCACGTCAGACTCCTGCGGCAAAAGCTTGCAGTGACCCGTCCGGGCGAGAAAAAAAAGCAATACTTCGCTTTGAGCAATCCCCACCCTCCACACTCACGAGCTTACGACCGTGAACACGCTTGTGTGAATTCAAGCATAGTTTTCGAGTGGCTTGGGGCCTATGACTGCTCAACAAGCTTTGCATTGAGAGCCTTATCCACTTGTCTGTGTGTCAAACTCCACTTGTCTGCGAGCCGATCTCGAGAACTCAAACTTCGGTTCCGTTAACAAAAGCCAAGCCCCTTCCAAAAAAGAAACCCGACGGGGGGTTAACCGAAGTTGTTTGTTCACAACCTTAAGCAACATCACCCTTTCCGAGCCTCAGGGCACACTCAAAACACGAAGGCACCAACATGAAATGTAAACCCAACTGTGCGCCGGGCGAAATATTAAGCAAAACCAGACTGGCAAGCTGCTCTGGCGGGATACTGGCGGGATCCCCTACTCTGGGATACTCAGCCACTGGCGGGCTGCTCTGGTGGGACGCTTGGCGGGATCCACTGGCGAGCTACTCTGGCGGGATATTCGGCGGGATCCAGGCCAGCTGCTCTGGGATACTCAGCGAGATACTCGGCAGGATCTACTGGCGAGCTGCTCTGGCGGGATACTCGGAGGGATCCACTGGCGAGCAGCTCTGGCGGGATACTGGGCGGGATCCGCTGGCCAGCTGCTCTGGCGGGATACTCGGCGGGATCCACTGGCGAGCCGTTCTGGCGGGATACTCGGCGGGATCCACTGGCGAGCCGCTCTGGCGGGATACTCGGCGGGATCCACTGGCGAGCCGCTTTGGCGGGATACTCGGCGGGATCCACTGGCGAGCAGCTCTGGCGGGATATCCACCGGCGAGCAGCTCTGGCGGGATACTTGGCGGGATCCACTGGCGAGCAGCTCTGGCGGGATACTCGGCGGGATCCACTGGCGAACTGCTCTGGCGGGATACTGGGTGGGGGCGTGGTGTAGAAGCATCGCAAACGCGGATTCCAACAGAAAATCTAACAACCCCTTCCTGTCGGGTGGGGAAGAAAAAAAACGAGTGGACCAGTCAAGACAAAAATGAGTGCGCCCTGAGGCAAGAAGTCTTCTGAAGGCCAAGAAGTTCCCAAAGTTTCGACTCGAATCGGGCCCGTGGCTGCGGCTCGCAGGTCCAAAGGTGCCAAAACAAGAAACGATGCGCGTTTGCGCGAGCGAGCCACGGAGACCAAAAAGGCGCCAAAGGTCTGAAACTGGAGGTCAGCGCGGAGTTGGTTTCCCTTGGTTGAAAAGTCCAGTTTCAAGTGTGGATTGACCAAATCTTAATGTTCATGCTGTGGATGCACGAAATCCATTTCGCACCGCTTTGAACCAAGGGAGTGCAGAATGGATTTCGCAACCATCCACAGCAGGGCTTTATGTATCCCAACCTTCACGCAGTGGATCTTGTCCATCAGGACCCAGACCGCTCCGAAGACCCCTTAGAGCCTTTCACTCAGGTAACTCCTTCCTCGAAGTTTGTTAGCTGTCAGGTCTTTGGAGGATTGGTCCAAAGCCGTCAAGGGGCAGCTTACTCAGACAGCTTAGGAAAAGGACTTCGACTAGACTTCTCCTTCTGGTTTGTTTTCAACATCCCTTTTGATTGATTGAAACTGAGCTTCCTTCAGGAGACGGCTGTGAGCTCGGTGTAATTGAGAACCGTATGTTCAAACAGGGAAACGCTTCCTGAGTGTAGTGGCCAGAAAAGACGTATCATTTTTTGTGGTTTACCACGAAAACGGTCCAAACCCCTCTTTGGATACTCATGTTAGCATGTCCAGCACTGATTCAGAGCACAGGCCATGGTTGGCAGGTCCTTAACCGCTGATCTCTACCCTGGGAATCCAACCATTCAAACAATGGTAAGGCTAGTAGAACCTGTTCAGGAGTTTCTAAGTTGGGTCCGAAACTCCGGAGCAGAACAGTTGGCGATGGGACCCAAAAGACAGGGCTGACACCAACTGACAACGTCGCTCCGGGATCACCAGGTGGTTGATGCTGCGCGTGCATCCCACCAGGCCAGAGGCCTCCACCTGCGCGTTCGGCGCGTTCGGGGCGCTTGCGCTTTGGGCCACGCGCTTCTGAGGCCAACCGAACCCTAGTTCGGAACTCCGGGTTGGTCAAGCTTGTTGCTTGAAGGTGGTCCTTTGATTGGGCCTCTTTTTCGGCCGGTGGTCCTTTACCCCAAAGAGCTCCAAGAAAAAACGTAGCACCCAGTTAAATCATGTTTGGCCTCAGTTCGCCTGGTTTGAAACTTGTTTGGTCTTGAGCCAGCCTTAAGCCTCCATTCTCCAGGTGTCCATTTGCATCAAGGTGAGTATTTCGGTGAGGGAGAGCGCCATTTTTTGAGTTTGGGTGTGGGCCAATAGGAAACCACCATCTGTTTTGACACATCCAGGAAGCTGGTCCCGTTTCGACGCTCGTTTTCGCCGCCGCTGTGTTCCATCCCTAAGGATCCTAGGAAAGAATGGTCAGGGGCCCCTTCGAAGTTCGGGGTCAAGAAGCCCAAGGCTAAGAAGGCCGAATTCTTGGCAAAGGCTCGGGTCTCGGGGGGTCTCCCTCCAAAAAATGTGCAGCTACCCTCCAAGTCGAACTCCTCGGTGGCAAGGCGAGCCGAAAAAAGCAACCCAACCTCCCAAACTCCACCCCCCCACCCACCCCCACCCCCAACCCCCCCCACCCCCCCCACCCCCCTCAATAATACGAGCTTTTGCTTAGGGCCACAAGCTCTGGCGACCCAACATATTTCGCAACCTTTTTTAAAGGTACTTACTTGGCCGTTGTTGGCCTTGGCTTAAGCCCCGAACCCTTCGGAAACCGTCTGGGGTCCCTGACGCTCGTGGCGGGACGAGAGAGCTGGGGTGAGCGGCGCTGGACAACTCGACCCCGGGGTAACCACTAAAACGGGATAAAACAGGATGCTGGTGTGGCCACCTTCCTAGAAGGCTAAAACTCAGCATACCTTCAAAAAAATGCTTACGCTTGTTGCTTTTTTTTAACGGGGGATGCATACAGCTGTCCAATGATCGTGAAACCACGAATAGGTCGGACCTCAAAGCATACCATATGTTGATTTTGAAGATGCAAAACAGAGAAGGGGGGTGAGATAAGATTGAAAGCCTTAGAGCTTGGTTCTTGGATAAGGACACAGGGAGATGGATCTTTTCCAGCAAAATACCGCAACTTAGGTCGACATGACAATGTTTGGTGGGTCCAAAGGCCTGGATGTCCTCTACGGTTGCAGTTTGCTGGTGGGTTCCAACAAAACTGCCACTTCGGGAGGTCCCAAAACATATGAAGGGGCTCCAAATGGTGGGTTAAAAAGTAAAACAAGAAACCACCCCAAAAGTCGGTTTACCCCCACAACAGCCCGCTTTGTATCTCAAAATTCTGCAGAACAGGGGGAGGTCACTTTGCCAGCCTGGAACTTGAGCACCACCCAGCTCACGATCTCGTGGTTGGGGTTCCAATTCAGCCAGTCCACCACCAGATATCCTGCCTAGATGCACATGCGCCTGTGCCAAAGGGGACACCCAACATAGGTGATTGCCCTATTGCTTTTCCTTTGAACCAAGGTAAAAAGTGCACCCTCAAAATAACACACACCCACATAGATGGCCAAGCGTCTGCCTTCTTTCCAGACACTTGGGTAATTGTTTTTTGTGGTACCCTCCCCCTTCCCCATTTGTTGGGTCCATATCCCTGCTTTGGCACAGTTGCCAGGAATTTTCGGGGAACTGGTTGGCACATTTTCTTGACATCTCACAACTTTCACCTGGATTTCAGTTCTGTACCAGAAAGTGGGCTGAATCCTGAAATGTGGGAGTCCTGATTCATGCTGCTTGAGGAGAAACCAAAAGAAAACAAAACATTTGTTTGTCTATCTGTGTCTGCCTGCTTGCCTGCCTGCCTGTGTATCTGCCTGCCTGTCGGTCTGCTTATTTCTTTGTTTGATTGATTGTTTCCCTGTGGTAGTGGTACCAAAGCCTCCGCTCGACAAGCCGAGTGTCGTCCTCGAGACCGGAAATGACATTAGCAATATTCAAGAAAGGTAGCCAATTTTGACACCTCGGTGAGAAGCTAGAAAATGCTCTCTTACTGGCAACTGGTTCATGGCGACGGTGTTTGGTTCTCTCATGCACCTGCCCATTGCGGATTTGCACCTTCGAGACTTTTGAGGGAACAAAGAGGGTAAAGAGCCAATGTGAGTGGTCTCCAAATAGGGGTATCCCGAAGATTGTTGGGTGTTTGGCTTCATTTTGAAACAATAGGTACCCGCAACACATCACACACACACGAACACACGAACGCACGCACGCACGCGCACGCGCACGCGCACGCGCACGCGTGCACGCGCACGCGTGCGCGCACGCGCGCACACGCGCACACGCGCACACACACACACACATGTGAGGAAAACACACACAGTTCTTCAGCTCTGGAATCCAAGTTTTCTCAAGGTTGTCCAAGCACCCGGGTAGAAAGGGGCAAACGGCCACAACAGAAAAAATGCGAGGACCCGAATAAGGAAGGCCAAAGACTCTTGGAAGCATGGTTAAAGATTGGCCCAACAAAGCCAACCGTTTACACACCGAACTAAGATGGACAAGCAACTAAGGATGCACACGGGTCGAATACCCACCCCACTCTCCCGCCCCCTCCCCACAAACGACCCCCGGTCAAAGATCCCCCCAATGGCAACAGTTACTGGCTTATTGGGTTCAAGGTCTTGGAAGGTCATGGACCGCGCAAATCAGGCCTTCCCGGCCGGTGGTTTCTTGTGGCCAACTCACTCGTATCAAAGGATCTTACCCTCACCGCGCGGGTCTCCCAAAGACCTTCGTTGCATACCTCCAAAAACAGGCCCCAGCCATCTTTAGGGTCCCATAGATCCGATCTGGGGGTCCACTTGGGTCTCAAATCAGTGAGGTCAACGTGGGTTTGAATGGGGGCCCGTTTGGTAGGGGATTCATGTCCAGGAATAATATGATGGTTTCCTTTCTTGGCTAAAGGAAAAATCGGATTTCACTACTAAAAGTAGGTCTTAGCATTTTACCAACCCACGATGGTCGCCACAACCTGGCCGCAGCCCAAGGCGCCGTGGGCCCCAGGAAGCCTCCCTTCATCCAGTCCTCGGTGCGAAAAGGGTCGACGTATCACCCAAACCCAAGAAAAAAAGAACCTCCGGTCCCCGGAAAAATCGACCAGGTGACTTGTGAAGGGCTTCTTGAAACAGCCGGGGGAATCTAGGCTAGGCAGAGGGGAGTTGGGGGCGGAGTGGGGACGTTGGGACTCGACTTGGAAGCTTTTAGTGCCTATGCTGGAAACTGAGCCACAAGTGAAGGGCATGTTCAGGTGTGCTTGGAGGTGTGCAGGCTTTGTACCACTTACGGAGGTGGAGGTGTGGAAGCGTGGAGGTGTAGCGGCGTGGAGGTGTAGGTGTGTGGTGTAGGTGTGTGGTGTAGGTGCGGAGGATGTTTGAGACGCGGGCAGCATACCGAGACGCGCTGTGCAGGGCTGAGACGGGCCGAAGCAAACGCCGCAAGCCACGCCCTTTGAGCTCACCGGTACTGGGTTCGGATTGGCGGCTTCGGGGTTACGGGGTGATGTCCCATTCACCCTCTACAAAAACCAGGGGTTCAAATCCCCAAACCACCAATCCAAAGCATCAATTTCGGGTTACCTGAAAAAATACGGCACCCTCTGTTGGTTGGTTGATTTCGATTTCGAAACCCCTCCTAAAGGGACTGGGACCTCTTCTATGCCAGCGGGACCTCTTCTATGACAGACACCCTGAAAGGATCCCGTTTCTTTGCCCCAGGCATTCTTCGTTCACCCAGCTTCAATTCGGAGTGTCCAAGTTGGTCAACACAGGCGAGTCAGACTGTGCAAGGAGTTTTCAAAGGCAAACAAGGAAGCACGCCTTGCCGGATGGCGCGGGGGGGGAGCTCGCACTCATCCGAAAATGGGATCGGGGAGTGTTGGATAATTCCAGCATAGGAACATTGATCATCCAACAAAGGCTTGAGGCAACCAGCTTGGAACCCTCCCGCAAATGCCCCAAACCATTCGCATCTCACCCCCATGGCTGTCGCTGTGGGTGTCTTTTTCACGGGAACCCCTTTTGGCTGGTCTACAAGAACCCAAAAAGTGTTTTTTGGAGGTCCCCTAGGTTTTGAGACAAACCCATTCGGCTTCCCATAAAAGCCGCCAATGGGGCACCTGGGATCCGAGGACTACCCCGTCCACCCCGTGCGCCGTAGAAACCCGAAGGTAAAAGCCAAAAAAACATGAGAAAAATGAAAAAAGAAAAAAAGCACGCGCTGGAAATACACCGACCAAGCCGCGTTAAGCTGGGCGAACAAGAGCCCCTGGGAGGACGAGACCGGCCTTGCGCTCGCGAAAAGCGAGAGCGAGGGATGTCGAAGGGTTTCCGGGTGATGTAAAAACGGCACGGGGAATATGTCAGACAAACAGTTGTCAAGTAGGGGAATCAGTCACAAAAAGTAGGGGAATCAATTACAATCATCGCAAGTTCGAGTAGTTTACCTGATCTCAGTTGCTCCAGGCTCAAGACTCCCTTTTACTTGGGGTTAGTGGGGATGGTCGTGGGTGAGGTTTCCTTTGTTCGCCCAGTTTTTTCCTGGCCCCGGTATGAGAACCCACGCCTCCCTCCCTCTCTCCCGCCTGTTTGTGGCCACACCTGACAGGTTGCGCTTCCTCGCCGTGAACGTGTCCATCTCGTCCTACCGAAGGCGTGCTGAAGCGCGGTACAGTCAAAATGTGGATGGACGAAATCCTGCACCGCACCGCTTTGAATCCAAGGCAGTCCACTGTCTGTTGGTATTTTCAGGGGAATCATCATTCCAGGCTTCTTAGGTGGCGCAGGATTTCGCCCATCCACAGTGGGGCTGAAGAATCACGCGCGTTGTCCTCTGATCATGGCGTAATCTGGTTTCAAAGTACCCCCCACAAACCCAGTCTAAACATGTAGGCCCTTACAACGAAAAGTTTGCTGACGACTCAAACCATCTTCGATCAAAAAACCTCCGTTTGGTTTTCCCTCAAAGGCGACCAGCACCCGGGTGTTTAAACAAATGGTGCCCCTCAAAGACTCAAAGACCCAGTCCAAGTCTTTCGGTGGCCTCCTTCTGAGGCCGCAAGGCACGTCACCTTCTGAGCACAAGCAAAAAGCCCAACCCCCAAAAGACCCCCCAAAGACCGCCCCCATTTTTGAAGGGGAGTCTTTGGGTCTGATGTTCAGGGGTGACATCCGGCCTCCGGATTTCTTGTCGTGGTTTTGTGACGTTCCCATGGACCATACCCCAAACATGAAGTAAAAGGGCGGTTTGGCCGTGGAACCAATCAACTCCAAGGTGACTGACTGATCAGAACGCCGGAATCACGGTCCCTACATACCCCAAAGGCTGCCTTTGCTAAGGATGCCAAACAAGCCCACAAGCCTTAGTGGTTGGGAGGGTCTTTGGACGGGTTTGTGCGTTGTTTTTGAGCATACTCTTTTTCACCTTCATTGAAAGGGAAACCAAAAGGAAACTATTTGGATGTGTCTCAAAATAGAGGAATCCCAAACATGGTTGATTGTCCTTTTTGTTTCCCTTAAACCAACCCAAAAAGGGTACCAACTCCAAGAAAAGGGGGGGCTTCTTTTGACCCATATGGCGTTCAAGCCCCCAGCCCAGCTCCTGCGTCCAGTAGTGGAGCCCGCTGAGAAAGCCTGCACTTGGCGCAACCCCAGCCCGACCAAGAAAGCGGTAGGAAAACCTAAAAGAAAAGAAAAAGAAAAGCTTTCATGAATGGCACCCCCACCCCACCCAAACCAAAGGCACCCAAAGAAAACAAATGGCACGCTCCTCCCCCCCCTCCCCGCGCTAAAACAAAAAAACAAGGAAGAGAGATTCCAGTGTCTGACGCTTGGACCTGGAAACCGCTATGGCCTAACTCCAGAGATACTGCCAAGAGAATACAAATACATGTGTATATGTATAATTAGCGTAAGGAGATACAATGTGTACACTCACACCCGCGCGTGCACCGCTCTTGTGGCCTTGCTTGGAAGGGTGGTCTGTGTGGCCTTGGGGAAGGTAATGAAATCTGAGCCCGGCATCCAAGCAGAGGAGAACCCTCTGCCCGCCAAAAAAAGTTGCGAACGATCTACGATGCTTGGGGGAGAGTAAACTGCTCCAGCTGAAGACCCATTGTTTTTAACGCCTTTGTACGCCAGGGTCCTTTCGATTGGGGTGGTCTTTGACAAAAACGAACCCGGAAGTCCTGCAAATGACGGGCGTGCCAAAAAATGGACCTCCTTTGTGCGGTCCTGGACCCAATTCCTGGGCAGCGCCTTATGTCGGTTACGCACGTGCGCAATAGTCGCAACTCCTGTGGGCCATGGCTCCAGTCCGAACTCCTTTGACCATCCCTGCCATTGCCTGGTTTAACTGCCACACGTGGCCCCCCTTTCGAAGCAAAATGTTTGGCCTCAACGATCCGCAAGGAGCCAAGCAAGAGGCACGACCCCCCCTCCCCCGGAGACGCCGAGACGGCGAATCGAGACGAGACAACTTGTTCTTGTTGTTGTTGTCGTCGTCGTCGTCGTTGTGGTTGTTGTTGTTGTTGTTTGGTTGTTTGGTTGTTTGTTTGTTTGTTTGTTTGTTGGTTGGTTTGTTTGTTTGTTTGTTTGTTTGTTTGGTTGTTTGTTTGTTTGTTTGTTTGTTGGTTGGTTGGTTGGTTGGTTGTTTGTTCGTTCGTTCGTTCGTTCGTTCGTTCGTTCGTTCGTTCGTTCGTTTGTTTGTTTGTTTGTTTGTTTGTTTGTGGCTCGGTCGTCCTGTAAACGCGCGCTTTTTTTGGTTCTTTCCCCCCTGTAATGGCCGCAAAAACGCGCAAATCATATGGTTTTTCACAGGTTTCGTGCATGTCCGGCCACTACCACGTAAAACGCGGGAATTATATGGAAATTCACACTCACGATAGGCACGCCCGCTCAAGTGCACCCGCGCAGCACTGCATCCATGCCAGCCAAATGGTAAGAACACCCGTTCAAGTGCACCCGCGCAGCACTGCATCCATGCCAGCCAAATGGTGAACACCCGGTATCGCGCAGAACATCCGTTCAAGTGCACCCGCGCAGCACTGCATCCATGCCAGCCAAACGGTAAGAACACCCGTTCAAGTGCACCCGCGCAGCACTGCATCCATGCCAGCCAAATGGTAAGAACACCCGTTCAAGTGCACCCGCGCAGCACTGCATCCATGCCAGCCAAATGGTAAGAACACCCGTTCAAGTGCACCCGCGCAGCACGGAATCCATGCCAGCCAAATGGTAAGAACACTCGTTCAAGTGCACCCGCGCAGCACGGAATCCATGCCAGCCAAATGGTAAGAACACCCGTTCAAGTGCACCCGCGCAGCACTGCATCCATGCCAGCCAAATGGTAAGAACACCCGCTGCATCCATGCCAGCCAAATGGTAAGAACACCCGTTCAAGTGCACCCGCGCAGCACGGAATCCATGCCAGCCAAATGGTAAGCTCTTTTTGATCAGTTTGCATGAGCGATGGGATGGTTTCAGGCGCCCTGAGCCGGCACCATCTTTGCTTGCCAGAGAGGCACTTGACCAACTTGCTCGAAACCCGGGTAGAAGAAAGTTAAGGGATAATGCCAACAAATTTAATGGGTGGGGGTGTCAGCCTTTTTAATTCTGTACATGGTTCTGGGAGTGCGACCATTTAAATAACAGGTGTTGATTTGGAGTCACCTAAGGATAGGCCTTGCTCTTGCAGTTCCACTCGGACATCCGGCCCACCCTTTGCTGGACTTGCTCGAAACCTGTGAAAAACCATGTGATTTGCGCGTTTTTGCGGCCATTACAGGGGGGAAAGAACGAAAAAAAAACGCGCGTTTACAGGACGTCTGAGCGTTGTTTGTTTGTTTGTTTGGTTGTTGGTTTGTTTGTTGTTGGTTTGTGGGCTTGTTGGTTGGTTGGTTGGTTGGTTGGTTGGTT
>CAUJNA010003584.1:469321-484321 GCA_963377175.1 Effrenium voratum
CGCGTTTGAACCAATTCGCACCGCGCTAGTTCAGCTGGTACAGAGTCCTCTAAATCATCCTGCTGAAGGATCCCCCTAAACCCCCCAAACCCCCCCCTAAAACCCCCCAAAAACCCCCCCTAAAACCCCCCTAAGTTGTCGCTCCCGCGCCTTGGCTTCCGCCATAGGCATCCGCAAAGTAGGTGGACTGAGCTTTCGGCTGCTGGCTGGTGTGAACGAAGCGCTTCATCAGCGGAAAGTAGGCTGTCCTGACAACGGATCGGGAACGTTTGGAGCTCCAAGAAGCCATGCAAAGGAACCATCTGCAAACTTGGGAAGAACGGAAAGGAGGCTACCAAGTGGACAGTTCCTGGGCCTGCCTTTTTGTTCTTTGGCGAAATTGCACAATAGCGACAGTCCGCGCAGTTTCCTCTGCGGATTTCGCTGGCATCCCCAGCATCACCAACGTTTTCTGCAACGGGCGCTTGCGGCTCGAAACCTCCCAAAGGCCAAATCCCAACATGCATGCAAAATGCATGAAAGGCTTACACAATCCATGCATGATATTCACCTGTCTCAACAAAATGCAGTTTGAAACATGCATACAAAGTGCTGCGCCAGAGCCTGCGTAAAAAAGGCACACAAAAATGTGGTTTGCCTCTTGTATGCATTCCGCGCATTCGGAAGGCATCCAGGCCTAATTCTAAAATGGATACAATCATACGAATGAATGCGAACCCGTCTCGCCGAATGCAAACAAAATGCAAACAAACAGAGACGCCTGCCAAATGCACACAAAGCAGAAGCCAACATCCCCAGCCAGCATCTCCTGCATCACACACAGCATCACCAGCAAGCCAGCATCATCTGCACGTGTGTGGTTGTCCCTCAGCATCCCGCATCACTGGCATCCCTAGCATCACCAACATCAATTGCATGGCGGTCACACCAATGGCCGACTCATGCAACTGAAAAAACGCACTCTCTCTCCGGTCTGGCAATTCTCAAAAGGCTTGCCAACCTCCATCAATCCCAAGTGCAGGATGTCCAAATCCGTTGGATCCCCAGAAAGGGGGAAACGGAAAGAACTATCTCTAAACCAAGCTGGCTCGGTCCCCGGTGCAGGAGCCGCCTTTTAAAGGGGAGACAAGCAAGAACCCTTTCTGACAACCCTTCATCTCTTGGGCGACGCGGAAAATCTCTCTAAAAACGATGTGGGTGGATTCTGCAAATTGGGGGGCTCTATCCAGGATGGTGGTTCCTGTTGGCTCTCCTTTAACAAACATCCAACAAGGGTCTCCTAATAGGGGCACCGACCCATGTACACAGCCCCAGCCAATTCGGAGCTCCCTATGGCCCGTGGAAATATGAGGTGCCCGAAAAGCACCTCCAATCTGGTGATTTCTTCAACCTTGCCAAACTGGGTTTGTCTCAACATAGGGGTGTCCCTTTAAAGCCAAAGCGGCCCAAACAAACGCACTCAACTGCCACGTGAGGACTCGCCTTCCGTTGGTCTTGGTGTTGAGGCTTGGGTAGACGTTCACCACATCGCTGTGGTTCCAGCAGGCTGCCGTCGGGGGCGTGCTCACCTGATCCAAACCTGGTATTCAAGTGGTCTAGTGTTCATTTCGGATTGATTCGGAGGAACACGCCAATCGAAATGATCTATTTTAGGGGGTGCCTCTGATTGGCAGCGTCCGCCGGACTAATCCGAAGTTAACATGATTGAAGCGGTCTACCCACAACCATGTAAAAAAACCTGCAGTGATTGGGATTGTCCCAATTTTTTGTGCTTGATGGTGGCTCACCTCGATTCGAAATCCGCACCACAGATCCCCACGGAGCCGTCAAGGGGATCCGTGGAAAAGGCAAGGAAACACCGGCCGTTTTGGTCACTTGAGTGCAAAAATTGGACCAAGACTAAAAGTGATTCAGGTTGGTGGACTGCTCGTTTCCGCTATAAAGACTCAGAGGGCACTTTGAAAGGGAGCTGTTAGACGAGGCTTCGTGTCAGTCGGAGTCCTCTGATTGTTTGGATCGCAACCCCTTGTGGAAGAGAATCCCAACCCGACAAGGGCCTAACTATTTAAAATGGTGTTTGGTTGCGAGTTCAGTCATGATCACAGGAACATAATGTCAGCATGCCGCTTTTTAGCCTCTCGTATTACAGTCTGAGAGTTGAAAACCCGCCCCCTCCCCAAGTGGCCACGATTCCTTTTGTCAGAACCCAAACCCAGCGCCAGAACCTCCCAACCTCCAACCTCGAACCTCGGAAGCCCGGGAAAAGGCTCCCAAAACCGCCCCAAGGGGCGAAGACCCCAGACCTTGTTGCCCTTTCGCGTCTTTCTTCGTTGCTCCCTTTTATCCAAAGGCTGACCTTTTGCAGGGTCCAAGTGTGTGTCTCTTAACACGTGAAAACTTGGGCTCTTTCTTCCTATGGCCGCGCAGGCAAGCGAGCTCCCAAGCAAGGGCTCTCCTTTGAGGAAATTGATTCTCCAGGTATCCTCCAGCTATGCCTTTTCAAGCCCGGAAAGCAACCCCAACAACCCCCTAGACAGCTGCTCCAAACCTCTCCAAGACCCCAAAAAGTTTTAGCTTGGGAAAGATGCAGGGATGCATGCTATCTCTCATGGTTGCGGTCATTCCCATCACTTGACTTTCACAGAAAGTGGCCCTACCGCAAAACATGTCTGGGCCGTTCCTTTTCTGGGTGCGGAAAGGACTTGGGTGTCTGTTGTAGGGTGCCATCCCAATCGGGTTTTGTTCTAAAGGATAGTCAAGAGGAACAGCAATTTTAACACAGGCCCACTGCGTGAAATTCAATAGGGGACCTTTTTGTTTCCCTGTTAAGATGTTCGTAGTGTGAGGGGCTAAATGGTTACAAAAAGGAAGTCATGTCCCTACCAGCATGACTAACATCGGCTTTTTGCAGTGCCCCAAAACAATGGTCTTGCTGTCTGTCATTCTTCATCCGTGGTTGGCAAACCTGGCACTCCCTCCATGTGTCGTGCAGCGCGCAAGGCTTCCCCCATTCTAGTTATGTAGGCCCAACCGCATTCGCTTCCAAGACACCAGCAATTCCTGGGGCACGTGGTAGAACTGGCACTCCGTAGAGGTCAGAGTCCAGCAGTAGCACAAAAGCCCATCCCGCTCCTCGCATTTTTTCGGACCGCGGCCCGGGTGGGTGGCAGGTCCAAATCCAGGAGTGTCCGTTTCAGATGAAGCATCTGAAGATCTGATCAAAAGAGGATTCGGCAGAAGGACGTCTGTGCAAATTTTCCAGTGGCAGTTCGACTTCTCCCCCCAATTCCCGCAAACACACACACACACACACCGTCCGCTTGACTCCCTGGCTCTCAAATTAACCTAAAGCAATGACAGTTCATGGAGGTCTATATCTCATACAGGTTTACGTGGGCATTGCATCAGTTTTTCAGGGGCGTGTTTCGTTTGTGTTCCCAGCACCACCCTTGGCATCGTTCTCCCCACTGTTCATGGCATCCCAGCATCCTAGCATCCCAGCATCCTAGCATCCCAGCATCCTAGCATCCCAGCATCCCAGCATCCCAGCATCCCAGCATCCCAGCATCCCAGCATTCCCAGCATCTCCAGCATCTCCAGCATCTCCAGCATCTCCAGCAATACCAGAATCCACAGCATCAGCAGCATTCTCATCATATCCAGCATCTCCAACATCATCAGTATCACAAGCATATCTGCATCACCAGCATCACTAGCATCATCGACATCACCAGCATCACCAGCATCACCAGCATCACCAGCATACCCAGCATCACAATCATCACAAGCATACCCAGCATACCCAGTATACCTAGCAATCTCTTGCTTTTGCATCCCCTGCATTCCATGCATCTCCTCACGGGCACATTACATGCCCATCAAAATGGTTGGCAACACCAAGCCCCCCAAGTCTTGAGAGCTCCCCAAGCCGCCCGCAAGTCCTCCAAGGCAAACCCCTCATGTGAGCAACTGACAAAATGACAAAAATGTTTCCCCAAAAGGACATGAGAAATAATCCCCGTCCGTTTGGCAGGATGTCCTCCATGCTCTCTCCAAGCCAGCACCAGACTCCCAATTCACGTCAGCCCGGAATTGCTAAAGCATGTCATTCGGATCCTCTCCCATGAGACAGGACGAAAAAACAAAAAACACGCTTGACTTGCCCCAAACGGACAACCCCCTTTGTTTTCGTTTGGTTTCCCGTTAAAACCAAAACGGGGGGCATGCATGTTTTACAAACATATCTTGTTAGCTCCCCTGAGTTTACAGGGGGAACTATTACTATGGTGAGAGTCCGTCGTCGTCCGTTGTCCTCGTCTGTTAACTTATCCTTTAGATGATTTCTTCTCTGAAACCACTTTGCCATTGTTATGTTTAAATGTAATTATAATATGTAACTATACTAACATGTGTTTGACATATGTTGCAATAAAAGGGCCCTTTCATAATAGTGTCATTCTACAGGTTTTTGTCAGTCATAATGAGGACCTGCACTGTTTTACATACAAATACTATAGGGGAAAATTAAAACATCTTCTTCTCCGGGTTCCAATTTTGGCACATACCCTGGTGTCTCTTGGTTCCTTTGCACGGGGACCCCTTGCTTGGGCCCTTGTTTGGTCGGTCAAATTGTTTGCCCACAACGGCAATCATGGAGTAAACCGCATACTGGCAGGTGCTCCCTCAATTTTCCCGTAGAGGGAGGGTCATTTTGGGATTCGGGGCATACGCTCTTCACCTGCAAGGGGTTGACCGGATTTCACTGACTGGACCTCTGCCATCTTCACAAAAACAGACTGCTTGCCAGCCACCCACCCCCCCCCCACCCCCCCCACCCCCCGCGCTACTCTCCTGCAAATGAAAGCTTCCTCCAATACTTTGCACTGACCAAAGTTCCCTCCCGGTCTTGTTGGGGAGGCTGACAAGCCGCAGAAAGCCCAAGGCCAACAAAGGCCAAGCGAGCCTTGGGATTTCTGGCATGGGAAATCGATGCTCAAGGACTGTCTTGGCGCTTGACTGTCCGAGGCGCCATCTGCTGGCACTGAAAGTTGCAGCTGTCCACGGCGTCCGAGGCATTGGTGGCGCTCAAGGCCATTGTGCCTGGAAAGGAAAGAGGCAATCTGATGGGAGGGCATTAGAAGTACAATGAGACCCTCCCAGGGGCTAAACATAGTGTGCACGGTTGCGAACTGCAGACTTCCAAGAAAGATCTGGTGGGTGTGTCGTTGACCATTTTGAAGGACTGAAGGTTGGTGTCCCTGATGTTTTTGTTTCTGTTTTGTTGTTTGTTCCTTTTTTTTTGAAACCACTACTGTACAAAAAAGGATCCCCTTCATGGATGTGGACCACCTTCACCATACAAACAAAATAGGGGATGGGCTATAGCGACCAACCAACCAACCAACCAACCAGCCAGCCAGCCAGCCAGCCAGCCAGCCAGCCAACCAACCAACCAACCAACCAACCCCAGCCAGCCAGCCAGCCAGCAAGCCAAGCAATTAACCAACCAACCCAGCCAAGCAACCAACTAAACAGCTTAAAGGGGAAGCCAATAGGGGATGATTTCCCTTGACAAAAGGACAACATATGGAGCCGAGAATGAGTGGCGTACAAAATCCCCAAGCCCAGCTTTACCGCGCCTATCAGCTGCCCGGAGCAGGTGGAGTAAGGCTCCGAGCACCACTGCAGGCCTGTGCTCGGAGAATCGGTCAACTGTCTCGGCAATGGCCCTCCAGGGCCAAGCTTGTGGTACAGTACCCGTGTTGGGTTGCTTTAGAGGGAAACCACCATTTTTGGGGGTCCCGCTATTTTGCGATGTTGGCCCCATCACTCAAAACCCGGGGTTGGTGCCAATGGAAGAGCCTTGCAAATGGTGAGGTCAAACAGCGATTTCGTGTCGCCTCTCGGGGGTGAAAGAAAGAACTACAACCAGAAAAAATCCCATAAAGCTTGGACTCCAATGAGGCAAAAGCCTTGCTTTGACCTTCCCGTATGGCTGGAAGAACGCGCCCCTTTCACCCATTGGGTGTTGTTTCGGAGGCGTCCATCATTCAAACCAGCCAGAACCAACAAAATGGCCAACAGTTTTGGCTGCTGGATCCCGGCTGTTGCCGCATGGCTCCGTGGTTCACCTTACCCCTTGGTCGTTGGGATTGGTGGTCGTTGGTGGTTTTGTCAGGGACCCTAGCTCTCCCCAAAGGCCCGACTTTAAACCGTTGGCTGCAAGTTTGGACATGAAAACCAGGGCCACCTCCAAACCACCGGCTTGTTCAAGCGATGCACAGCCCTTTGCAAGCCATGGGATTGTCCAAAAGTTTCCCACAGTCCCGCTGCTTTGGCATGCAGAACAAAAAAGAAGGCGGCCTGAGCTAGGCTCAGTTCTCCAAATCTTGCAAGTAGGGAACAAAGGTTTGTACTTTGTTCCCCCAAGAACAAACAACAAGCACCAAAAAAGGGAACAGCCCCAAACCCCTGGAAGAAACGCACAACGTCCGAAGGTAGACGCCCCGCCCCAAACCACGGCGGTTTTCGGGTTTGAGAGAAACCCGCTCGGCTCCGCGCCCAGGGAGAAGTTCTTTACCTCTTCCTGGCGGAAATATATGCATATATATATTTATATATGTATATGTATATTTATATATCAAAAAATGTGTATATATATATAACACATATATATATATATATATGTATAAATATCATTATTATCATTATTATCATTATTGTTAGGAGCAGTGGTAGTAGTGGTGGTGGTGGTGGTAGTAGTCGTCGTCGTCGTCGTCGCCGAGTAGTAGTAGTAGTAGTAGTAGTAGTAGTAGTAGTAGTAGTAGTAGTAGTAGCAGCAGCAGCAGCAGCAGCAGCAGCAGCAGCAGCAGTAGTGTTATTGCTATTAGTATTACTACTATTACTATTATTACAATAATTATTAGTGTTGGTATTATCATGAGTATTATTGTTGTTATCATTATCGTCATCACTATCCTTTATCATTATTCTCATCAGTATTAGTAGTAGTAGTAGCAGCAGTAGTAGTAGCAGCAGTAGTAGTAGCAGCAGTAGTAGTAGTAGTAGTAGTAGCAGTGGTAGTAGTAGCAGTGGTAGTGTTATTGTTATTATTATTACTATTACTATTATTACTATAACTATTTTTGGGTATTATTAGCAATATGATTATGATTAATATTGTTATTATTATTACTAGTACTTTTTATTGCTACTGTAATTATTAGTATTAGTGTTATCATTAGTACTTTTATTGTTATTACTATTATTGTTATTACTATTATTATATATTATCATCATTATTAATGTTACTGTTATTGTTATTGCTGTTTTATTATCATTATTATTATAATTAAAAATAATATATATATAGCCGTAGCTTCCATGTCCAAATGGGTTGTGTCTAAAGAGAATGATGGATGAAGATAGTGGGGAATCAACCCTAGGCTACAAGGGTCTAAACGGGTGCTTCTCAAAATAGGTCTTTGAATCTACATCGAGATGCGGTGCTTCCTTTTGGTAAACCCTTTTGAAACCACCCAAAAGGGATCCCGTTCGATCCGACATTTTGAGAGCCCCCTCAAGAAGCACAAAAAGATGGAAGGGCTTACAATAAGGAGCTACTATAGTGCCCTACAAGAAGTGCCTACTAGAAGTGCCTAAAATCTACTAAAAGGGCGTCCTTCTGGTTCCAAACTTTCTGATCCCTTCTGAACTGAAGTTTCATATCCAACTTGTTTCTGGTTCCCATTCTTTTCACCCATTGAGGATTCACCGGTGAGTAGCCCCCATTTCCTGTTGGTAATTTGATGAGTGTGACCCATATCATTCCATTTCCCTAGATGGCCGGACACATTGTCCATTGTTCACCTCTCCAGCTTCAAAACACATTCCAGGTCACGTTGGGTGAACCTAAGAGCTTGCCTGCTTCGTTGGTTCACCAAGCATGTTGTGGGGGGGGGGGGAGGGGGTGGGTGGAGGTAGAGAGATCTCAGGAGACCGCTTTCAGGGTTGCCAAGGTTTTATAGGAGAGAAAGCCGAGAAAAAAGAAACAAAACCAATTCGGAGGGGCTCCTATCATACCCATATCCAAGATCAATCTTGCAGGGGAGCGGGTGCGATGGATGGTCCGTATTGTGATCCGCTGGATATTAATCACAGGATGAGTCGCATCACAGGATCCCAGCCGCATTCCTCGGTTACTCTTGGATTCCGCAGGTCCAAAAACAGGTCTGGATGTCGAAAACATTGTCCCGCTCTGAGACGGGCCAAAAAAAAGCTTACATATGTTGCCCAGACCTCAAATCAACATGTACTTAGCTACCATGTTCCGATCTTGGTGGTGCCGCGTGGCTAGAGCCTTGTGCGACAACCCCCCTTGGAAGGCAATCCTAACACGCCCAGTTTTGCGGAACGCACACTAGGGGCTGGGTTAGGGCGGGTTGCAACCCCGGCAAAAGGGCTACAAATGTCTCAACCGTTCTCTGTGAAGTGCTTTTGGTTTCCCCCTAAACTGGAGTCAAAAAGGTACCCTGATGAATCGACATTGGGAAAAGAAACTCCCAGGCAGCCAGGTATGTTAGCCAAACGAACGCGTTTGTTCTGAGCAGCACACATGGAAACCCCAAAGAACATGCTAAGAGCACATGTTGTGCAGACTTACATTCAGGTTGGTGTTTGTGTCCGGGAACACAAACGTACTTTTCGGATATGCTGGCTTTCTCTCCAAATAGGGGTGGTGAAGCAAAAGACCGGCTTTCGTGGCCCGCTTTGGTTCCCCCCCAAAAAAAAAAAAAAAAACACAGAAACCCAAAGCCTCACTGGCTTGGCCGCTCAGGTAGTATCCGGCGTTGGGGCTGTTGAAGCCAAACTCCCTGAAGGCCCCGAAGCTCGCGAAGTCGTCGTTCTCGTAGCCTGACCAACCGCGTGGGCAAAGACCTAATCCCGAAAAAGGGTTGCCTGACTCGACCGAGCGAAAAAAGGGAAGCGACCAGATGCCGGCCGAACAAAAGGAAGGGCAAGACGTATGGATGCCGAAAAGATTCCTGGGGTTCCAAACCCCCCAACCCAGCCCCGTTCTGCTTGTGCTCCGCAAACAAGACCCTTACGGGACTGGAAGTGAGTTGGGCCGCAAAGAGGTCCACCAGTAGGACGAATCATGTTTTCAGGGCAAACTCAAAGGACTGCAACCCCCAAACCCTGACTCCGGACCCCGCTCTGGTTTCCGCCAACGGCGTGCAGGCCGTAGCTGAGCATCAGTCTTGGACTAGGGACGCTTAGACATCACGGTCGGGATGCACGTCCACCAGCCACGTTTGAGGTGGTCCCCTACTAAAAGTGACACATGGTGGATGCCAACGACATTGGCGCGGGAAACACCCACGGCGTTTCGGCCAAGTTGAGCTCCCTCAGCCTCATTTGCGTCTTTCCTGCTTGACGCACGGTCTATTTCCGCTTTGAGCTCGAACCTGTAGGGGGACAACAGAAAGCAAAGGCAAAATAGACAATCTCGCTATCTTTGAAACACCTGATATCTACTTGCTTCTTCACTGGTCTGCCACCAAAAAGAGTCCACTCAGTTGTCCAAAGCGAATCGCCCTTGCCTTTGGGTTTTCCCATGTTCCATTTTTAGCGGCCCCAAAAGAAGATCACCTTTCCATTTCTGGGTCCCTATGGCAACTGAGTTGTAGGGACCCATTTCAAGAATTGACTGTTAACACATAGGCAGCCCCAGAAGGTGATCACCGTGTATTTCCAGGTCCAAACTGGGGTTTTGTGAGTTGGAGCTCCAGCGAGGTGGAGACGGTGCTGCTCCCCATAGAGGATGTTCCAACCATTGGCATTCACCCAGTTCGAGCGCAACCCGGAATACCTGCTTTGAGACGAGGCTACGCGAACCCAGGTGGGAACCAAATTTGAGGTGGTTCCCTATTCAATTTCGTAGCCAGGTGAAGAACCAAAAGGGCGCAATCTTTTTGCAGCTGCAAGGAGACTGTCCCTTACCCTACTCTATCCCTTTGCTCCCATTCAAACCGATCTGCAGGATAGAAATGTTGTCCGGTAAAAGCAGAGCAATTTGGTGTACTAATCTTCAGCCCAAACGGAAATTGATCAAGGTTTAGGGACAGCTCGTAGCGGGCACTGGTCAAGGACACCCTTCCAAAAAAAAAAGCTAGTGCGAGCCGACAGCTCAATTTCAGGGAGGCTTAAACGTCCTTGCCTCAAGGCGAACTGAGCAGTCCGACACAAATTTGTGGACCGCTTTTGATCCCTTAACGAAACCAAAAGAAACCGTGCTAGGGACCCTATTTTGGAAAACACTCATGAGCGCCCTGATCAAACTTTGACAGTTATCCTACTGGACACTGGGAAATTCCAATTCTTCCAATTTGGTTTTTGTGGCAAAGCACATGGACCATACAAACCCATGCCCGCATTCATATTGGATTTTCCAAAAACAAGAAGCTCAGACCAGGGCTCGATGTGTTTTTTTCATGGTTCTTCTTTGAGTGACATTCAAAGGTAACCGTCAGCTTAGATGCACGCCCATGTCTGGTCCAAGGGAGTCCGCCCATAGGTCCCCGTAGACAAACCTAGAAGGCCAGGTCCCAACTCGCGCCGCGCGGATTGCACGCCTCCACTTGAGCCGGAGACTCGTCTCGAGGCTTCGATGCCCACCTTGTCCTCCGATTATGTTTCCTTTTGGTTGTGTTTTAAAACCACCACAAAGGGGTACCAGCAAAAAAACACTACACCCAGATGGGAGTATGTGTTTTTGAGCTGGCACCCTTTTCCGCTATCCAGCTTAGGGTTACAGACCCAGAAAACCCAATCCACCAAAGCAGGTTTGCCCCCCTTTGGGTTTGTGCGTTTTGAAGTTGGTACCCCTTTCAGCTTGGTGAGAGGACAACCAAAAGGAAGACCACTATTTTAAAATCCGAATATATAGTGCTCTCCAAACAAAATACATGCATTTTTTTGGCTCCCCCTTTGTGGCGATTGCGCTGCACAGTGCCCGGCAGAATTGCGCGACACTGGCAGATAAGCACATGACAGGCCCGGAGGCAACCAATTCCCGCCAAAGGGCGACAAACACACAAAAAACAACATGCACCACAACGGCACTCCTGCAGAAACTGTTCTGCCCAGCCCTGCAGAAAGGTAGATCGACCAGCTGTCCCTTTGATTGTTTGTTTGTTTGTTTTTTGATTGTTTGTTTGTTTGTTTCATTGATTGATTGTTTGTTTGCTTGCTTGTTTGCTTGTTTGTTTGCTTGCTTGCTTTCTTGCGTGCTTGCTTCCTTGCTTGCTTGCTTGCTTGTTTGCTTGTTTGTTTGCTTGCTTGCTTTCTTGCGTGCTTGCTTCCTTGCTTGCTTGCTTGTTTGCTTGTTTGTTTGCTTGCTTGCTTTCTTGCGTGCTTGCTTCCTTGCTTGCTTGCTTTTTTGCTTGTTTGTTTGCTTGCTTGCTTTCTTGCGTGCTTGCTTCCTTGCTTGCTTGCTTGCTTGTGTGTTTGCTTGCTTGCTTTCTTGCGTGCTTGCTTCCTTGCTTGCTTTGCTTGCTTGTTTGCTTGCTTGTTTGCTTGCTTGCTTTCTTGCGAGCTTGCTTCCTTGCTTGCTTGCTTGCTTGTTTGCTTGATTGTTTGCTTGCTTGCTTGCTTGCTTTCTTGCGTGCTTGCTTCCTTGCTTGCTTGCTTGCTTGCTTGTTTGCTTGTTTGTTTGCTTGCTTGCTTTCTTGCGTGCTTGCTTCCTTGCTTGCTTGCTTGCTTGTTTGCTTGTTTGTTTGCTTGCTTGCTTTCTTGCGTGCTTGCTTCCTTGCTTGCTTGCTTGCTTGCTTCTTTGCTTGTTTGTTTGCTTGCTTGCTTTCTTGCGTGCTTGCTTCCTTGCTTGCTTGCTTGTTTGCTTGTTTGTTTGCTTGCTTGCTTTCTTGCGTGCTTGCTTCCTTCCTTGCTTGCTTGCTTGCTTGCTTGTTTGTTTGCTTGCTTGCTTTCTTGCGTGCTTGCTTCCTTGCTTGCTTGCTTGTTTGCTTGTTTGTTTGCTTGCTTGCTTTCTTGCACGCTTGCTTCCTTGCTTGCTTGCTTGCTTGCTTGCTTCCTTGCTTGCTTGTTTGCTTGTTTGCTTGCTTGCTTTCTTGCGAGCTTGCTTCCTCGCTTGCTTGCTTGCTTGTTTGCTTGTTTGTTTGCTTGCTTGCTTGCTTGCGTGCTTGCTTCCTTGCTTGCTTGCTTGTTTGCTTGTTTGTTTGCTTGCTTGCTTTCTTGCGTGCTTGCTTCCTTGCTTGCTTGCTTGCTTGCTTGCTTGTTTGCGTGTTTGTTTGCTTGCTTGCTTTCTTGCGTGCTTGCTTCCTTGCTTGCTTGCTTGCTTGCTTGTTTGCTTGTGTGTTTGCTTGCTTGCTTTCCTGCGTGCTTGCTTCCTTGCTTGCTTGCTTGTTTGCTTGTTTGTTTGCTTGCTTGCTTTCTTGCGTGCTTGCTTCCTTGCTTGCTTGCTTGTTTGCTTGTTTGTCCGCCTGCTTGCCTTTCTGCCTGTCTGTTTGTTTGTTTGTTTGGTGTGTTTTGTCCGATGCCACAGAAACCCGAAACATCGCTTGGCTCACAACTCCTTCCAGGTGACCTTGGCCAAGTTCTGGAAGCGCGGCTCGGTGTTGTTCACCTGGCCCAAGCCGCTGGTTGGCCGGTCGAACCATCCAACGGGAGTGGTTTCCCTCATTCGGGAATGGGTGGGTTCCCACGTTCCCTACCGCACGTTTCGCAAGTTGGCCATGGGTCAAAAAGGTCGTACTCCCAGTGAACATCCGATTCAATCCAACCACTAAAATAGGTTCTAAAACGGGTGGTGAATTCACCTACCCCAAAATGGGGGATTCCATTGGTTTTGACCCACAGCCGGTTGGTTTCCCTCGGTTCACGGAGGAAGGAAACGGCATGGTCCAAGGGATTCCCTCAGTACCCGCGATTTGACGGCAATTCGGGGGTTGGAAGGAGTCCTGGGTGAAAGCAGATGGCGCAAGTTTCTCTTTGTGGATAAGCAAAGGGGGATGACTGAATCAAATGGGGGGATTTGTGCCTACGTTCAAGCTTAAACAATCTGGTTGCAGGTCATAAACCGGAGGGCTGGTTGTCGGTCTCCATTTATCAGGGAAGGGCTGCGTTTGGTTGCTTGGTGGTTTCCTCAATACGGCCAGCCTCCAGCACCTTCCGAAGAGAAAACCGCACCTCGGATGGGAAGGTCCGCGAATTCAGCGGACCTTGGGGGGTTTTCATGGGGCGACTTGTTGATTCCGTGAAGAACCATAGAAGCAAATGGGCGCCTCGCTTTTAGAGTCAGGAGCCCAAAGGAGACGTTGACTTGAAAGGAAACCAAAGAATATTACGATGTTCCCCCATCCTAAAACAAAGCCATAGTTCCCCCCTTAAAAACATCTCCCCCCCCCCCCGAAGTGTCCCACTGAAAAAGCACGGATCGGGGGACTGGCCATGCGGAAGAAAACTCAAAGCCAAAAGGGAAACATCTAGGCAAAAGAGTATAACGCACCAACTAAAACAAGATCCCCAAGTAGAAAGCCTTCATCAGGGGCCCGGGCGTCCTTCCTTTGCTCGGTGAATCGCTCGTTGCGATGTGCCCAAAAAAAACAGCAAGCATACTCCGCTTCAGCTTGACAGGGCAGCCCCTGTTTAAACATCCCCCTCCATTCATTTACACAGGTTGGCTCACACCCACCTTGTGAGTCTTCATTCGCCGTTCTTTGTAACACATCTCAGCACACCCTCCTTTTGTACAGCCTCTGAGGGGCCACCAGGGTCCGGTTCTTTCAAGCGCACGGCCAAGGTACCCCGTAGAGCGGGAAGTTCTGCTGCTGATCCGGGGAAGCGATGATGACCGGCAACGCGTAGAGCAGCCAGTCCTAGGACGCGGTGGCGGGACCGGTCCCACCGCTGGAAAACCTGGAGGGAGCAGCTGGTTCGATTCCTTGACGGCCTGGAAGAAGGAGAAATTGTTGGTTCAATGGGATATGTTTGCGGGGGTTTCATGGTTGCACACGTCCGCCTGAGGAAATCTCCTGCTTTGCCAAGCCTTCCATTCTTGGCTTTCTTCCCTGAACTGGAGTGGCCCTTTCTCCACAGCGCGAAGTTTGTTTGCCTTGCTTGGGACCAAAAAGCCGGGGTATGTGCCCTATCCAGTCTTTTGAGGGGTCCATTTTTTGGTTTCGAAGGGAAACCAAAAGGAAACCAACCATTTGTTGGGGTCACACACACACACACACCTACTCAGAATCTTCCCACAGCCAGCCAAGCATTGGTGGTTTGGATTGATGGTATGGAGACGGGGTGGTTTCCCCCAGTTTCCCGCAACAAGAAAGAGGAGTTCAAATCCCCAAACCACCAATCCAAACTGGTTACCTGCTTAAATCTACGGGGGAGTATGACAATGAAAACTCATCCTCGACGGGGATCCAAATGCCTCATTTCCCAACTCCCCACATCCCTCCCGGGACAACACGCAGGAAACTTGGGGCCGGTGTGAAACTTTGGTTCCCCCCCTCTCCTCCCAAAAACAACAGAAAACTGTAGTGAGTAGCAATCAGTTCGCTTACCCAACCAACAGCAGTTCAGATTTGGAGATTTCCCACACAAGGTGGGATACATTTCGGGGTCCAAATGAGCATGGTGAAAAGCAAGCTCGGATTTGTGCGGAAGCACGTCTCTCTTCTCATCCCTCCCAAATGGACCATAGACTATTGCAATTTTTGAGCAAACCTAATAAGAACTCTCACTATACCAGGAAATTGTCTCGCTCTCCCGCTCCTCAGCGTCCTCCAGGCTGTCGATGTCGCTGAAATACTTCGGCCCTAGGCCTAGCCACCAGGAGCGAAGCGGCGAAGCGCTCAGGGACCCACAAACCACCCAGAAGGCCAAGTGCCGCGTGTTTTGTTGAGATTCGGTACCCGCTTTACGTTGGTTCAAAGGGAAACTCAAAGGGAAACAATCATTTTCTGCGACCCCTATTCTACA
>CAUJNA010003584.1:489321-512039 GCA_963377175.1 Effrenium voratum
ACATACTCACACATACATACAAACAAACAAACAAACATGAGAAACAGGATCTCAAGTGGCAACTCGGGTTGAGTCGAAAGCTGGACAGGTAGATCAGGATTCCCTTTTGACCCCCATGTTGCCCAGCGCGATTTATTCAGGCGATTCCGGGGAGGGCAATTTGATGCTGGGGGAGATATCTCCTTTTTTTTAGACATCACTCAGGTGCTTTTGGGGCTTTGGGGTCACAGGGCTGATTCCCAATTCTCTTCTTCCACGTCCGTGTCAGACATCAGCACTCTCTGATTGCTTTTTTTTACATTCTCTCCAAGACTAGTATGGAACGCGTTGTAACTTGTAACTATATGAGCATGGGTCAAAATCCCGTACCCCCCAGTGAAAATCCCAATCCCCACTAAAGTAAGCCAAAATGGGTGGTGGTGCACCTACCCCAAAATGGGATTCCATTGGTTTTGACCCACAGCCATATGATACCCATGTGCCACCCCTAACGCCCGAACTCCCGAAAAGTCACTCGAGAAGCGGCTCCACGTGAGCGGGGGCCACCACCAGCAAACAAGACAAGACAAGCCACGCCAAGCCAAGCCAAGCAAACAAGAAACCAAACAACAAACAAACAAACAAACAAACAAACAAACAAACAAACAAACAAAAAGAAGCCAGCAAAAAAGCAAGCAAGAAAGCAAACAAGCAAACAAACATGCAAACAAACTGCCAACCCCACAAACAAAGGAGAAGCACCCGATCCTCTTGTTTTTGACAAGTATCGTCATAGCCCTCTCGGGGATCCAGTTTGTGGTGGAAATCTCACTCACCCGACAAACCAACCAAAGCCGTTGCTTTCAACAAATAGGATTCCTGCATGCTCACAAATTGTAGGGCTGTTTCCACAGAATTTCCTGCCCTGTGTAACCTGCCATGCCCCTTCTTGTCACACAGCTTCTCACAAGATGCTGCCAATTCTACAATCCGTCCAAACCCAAACAAAGGGATTCTCAAGTAAAGAGCCTACGTCCTGGTGAGTCACTGGTGAGCCTGTTTCAGCCCAGGTAAACTCGCCAGCAAATAGGCAGCTCCTTGTTTGGACCGCGGAAAGCGATACAAGTTCTGACACAGGACCATATCCCCTGCCCCAAAGCCAAAAAAACCCAACACGTCCTCACACCCAAAAATGCAAGAAGCCTTCAGAAGGCCTTCTTCTTGGCCCTTGGTCATATCGAGGTGTCCTTGTTTTAGGTCCCCTTTGTTTTGGGGCGGGGAGGTCCCCATGTTGAGACATACCGAGTCCTGTTGGCCATGAGCCTCAAGCCCCGGTCATTGGGGGGGCTCCTTGGCCGTGTGGTTTGCCACAGCTCCCGTGTTTTGCCTCACCGTCCACAAGCCCCAGATGTGGTCGACGCGAAGAAATGCAAAACGCGGCAACCATGGGTATGTCGCTGCCCCCAGGGCGCGTCAATATCGCAGACATTATCAGCCACGCCTTCCTTCCAAACAAAATTCATGGCTGCGATGATCAGAATGATGTAGACGATCATGGACAAAACCTCCCAAATGCACAGCGGTGAGGAACTATAAGTGTTTTGGAGTTCTTTCTGCGATTTGTTGCTTCTCGTCCACATGGAACCCGCCAGAGGGTCCCTTTCGGAGGAAAATGGTCTTCTAAGGCAAGTTCAAAGCTTCGCTTTGTTGAAAATCATGCATTCCAACGTTGAGAGCCAGCTCAAGCTCGGGAAAATTGGGCCTGCAAGTGGCCAAGTGCCAAAACACGTGTGTGTGTGTGTGTGTGTGTGCTAAACTCGAGAGGAGACAAAATGCTTTGCTTCCTTTTGGCTTCGCTTACAACACCGTCCAAAACTCACACGCCGTAGCCAGTTGGCAGTTGGCGCCCGGACTTCTCAACCACCAAGCACACCCGTCACACTGGTCCACTAAAAAAACACCCCTGTCACACTGCTCCCGCAGGCGAAACAAAATACCTAACAAGTACACCCGTCACGCTGCTCCCGTCTCCCGTAGGCTCACCTAATAAGCACACCCGTCACACTACCGTCACACTGCTCTTGTAGGGACCAACTAAGAAGCTGGCTGTACCTACACTGAACACGTCTGGGTTTGCTAACCCCGCTTAAGGTCACTGGCCTGCCGGTCATTTCAGAATCCCGTGCAGCAACTGGATAGGGCGCGAAAAATCAGGAACCCTACCACCCCACCTCAAAGACCCACCCGACTGCCCAACCATGGAGGCCGGCAATAAGCTTTGGCGGCTTTTCCCCCCTAATGCTTCCTGGGGGGTCTTTCGGTTAGTGGCGTCCCTAGGGGTCTCCAAATCACCATTTGGACCAAGATTGAGCTTTACGACCACCAAAAGGCTCCCAAAGTCGCCTAACTTGGAGGTAGGGCACTCGCCATACCCACCCCATGTCCAGTTACCAAAGGCCAAGGGAAGGATGGTTCCGCCAACGTAAGCTTGGAAGACCTCCTGATGGGTCCCATTTTGGCCCTAGGACAGCACGACATGTCACCGGAAAGCGGAGACGACTCAAACCGATGCTCAAGGATGTACTTTTTCACTTACCCATATGGAGAACCCAACTGGGAAAGTTCCTGAAAGAGGATTTCCCTCTCAAGGGACCTTGTGATGTGCTTGTCGGTGTGAGGGTAAGCCCATCATAAGGCATCTTAAGGAGGGCCTTGGAGGGCAAGTTGAAATTGCAGTCCAATCCGTATCTGCTTTGCATCCAAGACGCGCTGAGCTGTTTCTTGTCATCCATTTTGATGAACTGGGTTGTTCCAGACTCAGTGCCAAGTACCCGTTGTCGGTAGATGTCATCACCTCAGCCGCATCAAATCTGGGTCCTAGAGGAGGGCTTGCACCCCATTCACTAGAAACGCGATATCTCCATGGGTGTGGAGCCCGCACTTGCACCAGTCCTTCTCTCTTTGATACACTCAGTCAGGCAAGTATCATAGCCAGATTCAGTCTCCAAACTGGTGATTTTGGATTGAGGAGTTGGATCGTTAAGTTGGCGACCCAGAATAAATACATGCTGAGGTCAGACTAGTCGCCTATGTTTTCGGATTTCTTGGGCAATCAAGAAACCTTGAGGGGAAGGAAGGCTATTGTTGGGGGGGGTCTTGTGTGGCAAATCAAACCAAACGCCGGCTTTTGGAAAAGGGATCTTTTGGAGGGATTCGTAGACTTCTCTTTATGTTGAGTTTTTCTCCGGTTGTGTTTTTCTCGTAAACTGAAACCCCCCCAAACCCCATCCATTGAGCTGCGAAACTTGGCCGAGACCTGCAATATCAGTTTCCCCTTGTTTGGTGGCTTGGGTTTGTGGATTGGAGGTTAGGGGGAAGCTTCCCACTTGGCTTACAAAAAAACCGACGTGTCAAACATTCAAATCACAAATCAAAGCCACCAATCAAGGGTTCCATGATACTAAACGGGCCAAATGAGGAGAGCTGCCGCTTCAATCTCTGGCTCCTGACACGTCCCCTTCTAACCTTCAATTGGCCCTTCGTCTCTGATTGTGACGCACACGATGGTTGCTCAAATCAAGGGTCCACTTTTGGACCCGCATGCTCAGAGGTCCAAAAGAAGGCATCGCCATTTCGAGCCTCACGTGAGCCCCGAACAAAATGTCCTGCTTCCCCAAGAGGGCTTAGGGCCCAGGCCCCCCTTGTCTCCCTCCACAAACTAACAATAGACTATTTACCAGCAATCCTGCCAGTTGCTCGCGTACACAAGTTGAGAGACCCGAAATGCTTCGTAACACATGGGTTCCTGTCGGATGCTACTCACAAGATTGTCCTTTGGCGCAAGCGATCGGAACCCATTTAAAACTGTTCAACGGCTCCCCTGACTAAGCGCCCGGCGGGACAAGCAGTCCCAATTATGGTCCAATTGTCGACCAGCCTTCGACTTGGGACCCGCCCCTTTGGGCTTTGACGCCATGGCTGCGGTCGAAAGGAAACCTAAGCAGAGACTGACCCAAACAAGAAGTGAACCTCTGCAAATTCCTTTGGGTGTTTGGAACCTATCCAAAAACAACTCCCCACGCGAAGGCTTCAGAACGACCTATTTTGAAAACCCCTAGTTGCACTAAATGACACACAGCAGGTTGAAACGATTGCGACCCCTTGGGATGGAGGCGCTTGTGGGGCCTGACACGTGCGGATCCAAGTTCCTTCACAGCTGCGATGCGCCACTGAAACAAAAACGTTGCGGCGCGCTCAACACATTTTGAAGCTGGCGCGGCAAGATACACCTCGCTTGAGCCCAGATGCAGCACAAGGTTGGCTGTTGTTTCATCGTTTTTGAATGAACTGCAACCATTCTTGGGGGGTCCCCCACTAAACACACACACACACACATTTGTCGAGCACCACTCTCTGGGTTTCACGCGGAAATTCACGAGACGAATTACTTGTGTAACTTTCTTAGACAATATCTTATAATTTGCTCGTGCAACTTTGTGTGCAAAACTCTCGTGTGTCTTCCTCGTGTGACTTGCTCTAGCAATCTCTGATGCAACTTGCTTGTGTAACTTGCTCAAACTATCTCTCATCTAGCTTGCTAGTGCAATTTAACTTGCGCCATCAGCACCACATCTTTCCCGAAACCTTGCGCAATGCTATCGGGGAAACAAAAACACACACACACACACACACACACACACACACACACACACACACACACACACACACACCTCTACCTGCCAAAAAAATGCAAGAAGCTTGGTCACAAAAAAACACGTGCAAGAAGGTATGTTGGAGGGACATTCTGGTCGGAGTGTAGCAACAAGGCAATTTCATGGGCTCAAAGGACAGTGGCAGCTAGTTGCACATTGCAATGTTTTTCAACACTGGTTGCTGGGCGCTCAACTCAGCTCAAATCATATTGCTCCCAATCAGCCAAACCCAAGTATAATTTTTTTAAAAGCGGGCTGGCCTGCACCCGCTTGACCCTCTGCGGGAATTGGTGGTTGATGTGCAGAAACTGCGCCGCCGGCCTTGGGGCACGCGCCAACATGCCAGCTTTTGGGTGCGCAATACGGCTGGCGACTTCATTGGAAGTTCTCAATTGTCAAGAGATGGCAAGATGACGTCCCGTGGGACGCTGTCCACCGAGCCTCCAGCTGTGCGTACTCAACCACGTAGAAAGCGTACACGGCCAAACCGTTATAGCCAAACCAGTGCAAACTGTTGTAAGGGGTAAAGCCCAATAACCACAATTGCACACTCAATATCAGCAGCGCGAATGAACCTGTTTTCTCTCTCACAGATCGATCACAGGCGAACGTAGTTCATGCAAGACCCTGAGCCCTACTTGTAACTTGAGCCAAAAATGGCAACCAAAGGGACGTTCCAATCAACAAGAACATGGACCTCAGAACGGCTTCCCAATTTAGGCACGGGGCCAGGAGGGTTTTAACATCCCCCATTTGGGTCGCACTGTTCATCATGCGGTCCAAACATCACCGATTACGAAACTTTGTCGAACATTCTTTCATTCACTACTGCAATGCCGTTCATTCATTGTGAAACTCAGCCGGGTTCGATTAAACCAAAACGTGCGTCCGCAGATCGCAGCACATCTCTATACACAGAAGCATGAGGCATTATACCTCGTACCACAACACAGCCATCGGAGATCCCAGCTGCCGCATTTGCGCATCGCGCAGCTGTCATCCGTGGGAATGGGTTGGCCGAAGAAATCCATAGCAGTGCATGATTGGCGCCACGCTGACCATCACCGGGGCGGCCTCCGCGGGCCCGCTGGACTGCGAGAGCCTGGACTGCACCTTCACGGCCACAAGCGGTGGAGTGTCGACGGGCAGCGTGGTCTGCGGCGATGCGACGAGCTCGGGCACGGTCTCCGCGCCGCAGCTCTTCGCCTCCAACACGCTCATCGTGACCAACACCTCCGACTTCTCGGACGATCTCTTCCTGACGAAGAACTGGGCGGGCTGGAGCAAGCTGCAGATTTCCAACAACAGCGCGGCCTCCGACAGCGGCCCGGAGCTGCGGCTGCTGGGCAACCAGAGCGCCAGGGTCTTCCTGGAGCGGGACGGCGGGACGCACCAGTGCGAGCTTATCATGATCAACGATGAGGCGCTGGTGCAGACGAAGAGCCTCTTGACGCAGCTGTCCTTGACCACGAACCAGAGGAACCCCGGCTGCCTCGTGATCGCGGGCAACACGGGCAACGTGGTCTGCGACACGAGCTTCACGGACTTGTCGGACAGCAGGGTGAAGACGAAGATTCGGGCCGACGTGGCTGAGCTCCAGCAGCTCTTCGACTTGTGGAGGCCAAGCAGTACAAGCGCCCGGACATGAACGGGGACCTGAGGCTGGGCTTCGCCTCGGACGACTTCGCAGGAACAAAGTGGAAGAATTTGACGGGGACCACGCGGTGGAGCGACGGCACGGAGATGGTCACCCTCGACTACTCTCACCTCACCAGGTGCTCTGGGGGGTGTGCAAGGGCTTCCAGGCCCGGCTGGACAAGGTGGAAGCCTGGCAGGCCCAGCGGGGGCCGAAGAACCCATAAGAAACATGGCCGACGCCCGCAGGCGAACCATTAAGGCCGTCTACAAGGATCCCCGCACCGGTTTCGGCAGCATAGCGCAGACGCTGCAGCAGGCTCAGGTGCGCGACTCCAGCATTTCCAGAGAGGAGGTAAAGGCGTTTCTGGACGGCCTCCGGGTGAACCAGGACCGGCCGCAAAGAGGCTACAACAGCTTCGTGCCTCTGGAGCCCATGAACCAGCTGCAGGTGGACCTGGCCAACATAAAGCCCTTCGGGGGCAAGCCATACCCCTTCATGCTGGTGGCCATTGATGCGCTGACCAAGAAAGTGGCCGCGGAGCCGCTGAAGGACCGTCTTGCGAGCACCACCGCGGCGGGCATGAAGAAGGTGTTCCAAGCCCTGGGGGTGCCGGCCAACGTGTACTCCGACGACGGCTCCAAGTTTAAGAGGGAGTTCAAGGAGCTGATGAATTTCTGGGACGTTGAGAAGAGGTAACCAGGGGCCACTTTGCGGAGCGCACCATCCGCACCATCAAGGAGGCGCACGCTACCACGCAGGTGGCGCCGAACCTTGCCTACTCTGACACCAAAATGGCCGAGATTGCTCTGCGCAACATCAAGCGCAGGGCCAAGCACAAGGTGACCCGCCCGGAAATAAAGGTCGGGAATATGGTTCGGATCAGGGTTAAGCCGATCGAAAGCAGGGGCTCCTACAGGGTCAACAAGATTGCCTGGAGCAAAAAGGTATACGGGGTAGCCTCCGCCGAGAGCGGGGAGATGGGGGCGACTTGGAGGGGTGGCCGAAAAAGGTGTTGACTGTGCCTCTTCTACCTGTCCCACAGCTGCGCCCGCCCTCACTGACAAGCTTCTTCACGTCGGGTTGGGGCGGGGGCTCGGACAGGCCCCCGTGATCTAGGACCGCGTCCCACGCGTCCCACTTTCCGCCCCACGTCTCATGAGCCTCAAACCAGCGCAGGGCAAGCTCTGCCGCTGGGAGCGCGTGGCCGGAGCGTAAGAGCCGCAGAGACGTGGTCCTCACTCATGATTTCCTCCAGGTCCACGTTTGCAACGAGGCATTTCTCGAGGCGTCGGACTTCCGCTTCCTTACCGAGCAGATGCTTGTTGAGAAGCTCGATGCGGTGGCGCTGGTGCGCGCTTGGCCTCAAGCAGCGCGTCTTCGCGAGGCCGCTTGGCGGGAGGCCGCTGGGCCATCTGAGCAGCCGCAAGGCAGGGATCGTCCGCCCACGCAGCAGGCTTCTCCAGAAGCCATGCCTGCACGCATCGGAAGGCCTTGGAGAAAGTCATCTTAAGCAGCTGCGGCGGGTTTTTGTGAGCAAGCATTTGGGACCATTCAAGGATTTGGCGGCTTTTTTTCTAGCGACGCGGCGCTCCAGCGCCTTACGGCGCCAAGTCTCACGGTTGGCCTCCCCCTCAAGCAGAGCAGCCTTCCGCGCCATCTGCAGTTCCGCCAGATATCGCTTAGCGTTCACAGATTTGCTCCAGCATCCCGAGGAGAGTTCCACAGCGCGCAGCTTCGGCGAGGAGATCCTTTCGAAGGACCTCGATGGGAGCGTCATCCTCCACCAACGCGGCGGGCTTCTCCATAAGCCATGCCTGCACGCATCGGAAGGCCGCCGAGGAAGTCATTTTGAGCAGCTGCGGCGGATCGAATCATTGAGAAAGCGAGAAAACGAGAGCTCGGGATTTTTTTTGCTTACACGTCCTTGAGCTCATCTGTCACAGAGTTTCGCCGAGAAGCTCCCAATCGAGCTGCGCGATGAGATGCCGCTGGTGCGAGCGCTCGGCCTCGAGCAGCGCGTCCTTGCGAGGCCGCTCGTAGGGAGGCCGCTGGGCCATCAGAGCAGCCGCAAGGCAGGGAGCGTCATCCTCCACCAACGCGGCGGGCTTCTCCATAAGCCATGCCTGCACGCATCGGAAGGCCGCCGAGGAAGTCATTTTGAGCAGCTGCGGCGGATCGAATCATTGAGAAAGCGAGAAAACGAGAGCTCGGGATTTTTTTTTGCTTACACGTCCTTGAGCTCATCTGTCACAGAGTTTCGCCGAGAAGCTCCCAATCGAGCTGCGCGATGAGATGCCGCTGGTGCGAGCGCTCGGCCTCGAGCAGCGCGTCCTCGCGAGGCCGCTTGCGTTGCATGTCGCAGGGAGGCCGCTGGGCCATCAGAGCAGCCGCAAGGCAGGGAGCGTCCTCGTCCGCCCACGCTGCGGGTTTCTCCAGAAGCCATCTGCACGCAGCGGAAGGCCGCCGAGGAAGTCATCTTGAGCAGCTGCGGCGGATCGAATAAGCATTATCGAGAAAGCGAGAAAACGAGAGCTCGGGATCTTTTTTTAGCGCGTCCTCAAGCTCATCATCACGCGAGAATCTCGAGGCGCTCCACCCGCCGGCGGATGTTCTGCGCTCCAGCTCCGCAACGCGCTGCTCCGCCCGCACCGCTCGCTTGCGGGTTTGCCTGAGGTACTCGTTCTTGCGCTCCAGCATCCAGCGGAAATTTTTGTTGTCGCGCTCCCGCTCCTCGCGGCACAGAGTTTCATCGAGGAGCTCCTCATCGAGCTGCGCTATGAGATGCCGCTGGTGCGAGCGCTCGGCCTCAAGCAGCGCCGCTCGTAGGGAGGCCGCTGGGCCATCAGAGCAGCCGCAAGGCAGGGAGCGTCCTCGTCCGCCCACGCGGCGGGCTTCTCCAGAAGCCATGCCTGCACGCATCGGAAGGCCGCTGAGGAAGTCATCTTGAGCAGCTGCGGCGGATCGAATAAGCATTATCGAGAAAGCGAGAAAGCGAGAAACGAGAGCTCGGGATCTTTTTTTCCGGTTCCGACAGTCTACGCCCAGCAGCGGCTCAGCCGCAGCGGCAGTGTCGGAGCGGGCCCCAGAGGCGGGGGCCCCACGAGGAACTCCATCACGAGGTCGAAGGGCGCGGAGCCTGGCGGAGCGTAAGCGCCCAGCATCCGCAGCTGCTCCAGGTTGCGCCAGTGTCCCAGCGGGCGCGAGTTGTGAGCGTCGAGGCCGTAGACCTTGTCGTTGAAGGGCGAGAGCGACTTCTTCTCGACGGTCTCCACGGCGATCTCGTGCGCGCGGCTGCGCAGCTGCGCGAAGGCCGCCCTGCGCTCGCTGCCTTCCTCCAGCACCTCCCTGTACTCGAGATGCCGGACGTTGGTCACCGCCTTCTTTGGCACGCCCTTGATTTTGTGCTTCTCCTTGCGCGCGCCGTCGGGCTGGACCGTGAGGATGCTGTACATCTTGGAGCGCAGGCCCACGTACTCCAGGATCCTGGCGGGGAAGGTCTCGTCGCCGAGCTTGCCCAGCTGGCCCATCACCTCGATGGCCTTGGCGCGCGCCGCTGCAGAGAGCGGTCCCTCTCGGGGTCCTTGGACTTGCCGGCCACGTCGAAGAGGGTGGCGCCGTTCAGGTTCGCCTCGGCCATGGCGTGGAGCGGGTCCTGCAGCTTGAAGATCTGCACCATCACGGCACTTCTGCGGCGCCGAGGCGTGGGAGATGCCCGCGGTGTGGGAGCAGCACTGCTACGACAGCGTGCTGGCTGGGAAGGCGGTGAGCGCAGAGGACCACCGGCTGGCCGTCAACACCGCCAATCTCATGGGGTGACCTTCCAAGAGTTCCACGACTGCTACCTCCACACCGACGTCCTGGCCCTGGCGGACGTGATGGAGAGCTACCGGGACTCCTTCCGGGCGCAGGGGCTCGACCCCATCCACTACGTCACGCTGCCCGGGGCCGCCTGGGACGCCATGCTGCGGCACTCCCATTCACCTCATCACCGACGAGCAGGCCTACGTGGACGTGCGGGCCTCTGTCATGGGAGGGCTGAGCTGCATCTTCCAGCCCTTCGCTCAAGCCAACAACGGCTGCACGAGACGTGCCTCTCGGGGCTGAACTGGGGGTGCATGACCACTTGGACTGGGCTCCCCCCGCGCGCATGAAGGTCGGGAAGGGCCTGTACGGGCCGCACACCGCGGACATGGCGGAGCGCCTCGGCCTCTCCCCGTCGCCCTGCGAGAAGCTCGTGCCCTTCCTCGGCATGCACGTAGAGGAGGGCGTGGACGGCAAGCGGCTCAAGTTCCTGCGGGACGTGCTGGGCGCCAGGGTCTGGAGGCTGCACAGGGCCTACCGCTTCGCCTGCAGCCCCTTCATGGCGGGCTTCATGGAGCTCAAGCACAGCGAGCGTGGTCGCCGAGAAGGTGGTGAAGCTCACCCAGAACGCCATCTTCGGCCGCTGCTGCATGAACCCCGACAAGTTCAGGAACACGAACGCCTACGTGGACCCGGCCAAGTTCGAGCGGGCCGTGGGCAAGAGCTCCGTGACGAACTTCAAGCTCCAGATCAATGACTCGGAGGGGTTCCTGAGCAAGGCCTGCATGAGCGTGCCCACCCAAGCGGCGCCCGCACGCTGCAGCTCTCCAAGCTCATGATGGAGAAGGCCTACTACCACATGAGAAGGCTCTTCCCGAAGATGAGGCTGCTCTTCACGGACACCGACTCTTGAAGGGCATGGGCAGCTTGCGTAGGATGCAGTCCCACGCCTGCTCCAGGTCGCAGTGTGTCCGCCGCTGTTTGAGAGGCCGTCTTTGGGGCGGAGAGTCGGTCGGTGTGCGCAGCTGCAGCTCGGGGTAAAGCGACAGCGGGAAGAGCTCTGGCAGCTGCTTGTGGGTACAGGCCCTGAGGTTGTTGATCATGCTGGCCAGGCTTGTGGGGAAGACGTTCATGCTGTCCACGAACCTCAGCGGGCCCCAGCTCATCTGCAGGCGCTTCTCGCCCGACTTGCAGAGGACTCGGAGGCAGAGGTGGCTGTAGTCGCCCTGCTTGATCGCGGCCTGCAGGGCGTGCTGAGGGGCCTTGGCGCGGCCTTGGCCTTGGCCTTGGGCTTTGGTGCGGCCTTTGGTGCAGCCTTGGCCATGGGCATGGGCCTCTCGGACTCGCTTCCTTCCTCATTGCTCTCGGTGCCCTCGTTGTCGCTGTCCTCGCCGAGCTCTTCGCGCGGCGCCCTGCAGACAGGAGAGCCCATCGTGGCGATGTAGCGCAGCAGGAAGTGGAAGTCGTAGCCGCCCCCGTTGTGAAAGACCACTGGGATGGTCTTGGGCGTCTGGGCCGCGATGTTGCAGGAGTGGCACAGCGCCCCGAGATACTGCCCGGTGCCGTGGCAGTGGTGGAGCTTCTTCTCAGCGGTCTCGAAGGACGCGAGGCACTCCCTGCAGTGAGTGGCGGCCCTGTGCTCCAGCTCCTCCCGCCGGTCATGCTGACGGGCCGAGTTCGACGTCTCCAAGTGAGGTCAGGGCACGCAACACATGCTAATAGTCTTTACTGCTAAATGAACCAGTGGAAAAGGGATCAGCGCAACAATACCCCAACAGACTCTTGTCGATGGAACCAATGACCTGTTGCCTAATTATTTAGATAGAAGGATGGAGAAGAGAGCTGCGGCGCGGACACCGTGCCCAAGCTCGTCACGTCGCCGCAGACCACGCTGCCGTTGACACTCCGCCGCTCGATGACCGCTGCCACCAGGTGAGCCCTTCGACCCCGAGGCAGTGCGCGAGGACGCACCACATGAAGCAGCGGTGGTCCTCGTTCTGAGGGTTCCAGATGGCCTTCTTCTTGGCCAGGGTCTCGGGCAGCTCCTTCCAGCAGCCTCCCGCCTTGTTGGGCGGCGGGGGCGCGGGCATGTCGGCCAGCTGCTGCGAGGGCGCAGTCAGCAAATACGCGGCCGTGATGCCCACGACGGTCCAGTCGGACTCGGGGAAGCGGGAGCGCTCGAGCGCGACCTCGAACTTCGTCCTGATGGCCGCCATCATGGTTCCGGCGCGGGCCGACGGAGGCGCGGGCCTCACGATCCACGGCGCCAGGCCTGAGGAAGTAGAGCGTGAGCTCCACCCTGTCCTCGTCCTCTGGCGAGGAAGGGCAGCCGAATTGCCAGCAGGTCTTGGAGCCGGTCCACCAGCAGCCGCATGGCATCGATGGTGAAGACCTGCTGCCCAGGAAGAGGGCGCCAGCGGCGCGGGCGCAGTTCTGTCACAGCGGCCTCGGCGCTAGGAGCGCGCGGCTCCTCCAGAGGCACCGCCCGGACAGCGCTGAGCCCCAGGCGGCCCCAGATGCGGTCAGACAGCTCGGAGATCATGGCGCGAATTGGTTTGAGCTGAATAAATTGCTTTCTATAGAAAAATAATAAAATATTCAGTCGGACGGACGAGCGCTTCTTTTTTTCTGTCACGTTCTGTCCTGGCTTCTGTTCTGTCCCGGATTCTACCGCGTCACAGCGAGTCGGTGCTGCTGCCCTGCAGGTTCAGCGCAGTGAGGAGCTCTCTGGAGGCCTCGTCCAGCTCCTTGCGCGCCTTCTCAAGCCGCTCCAAGGCGGCGAGGGTTGCGCTCTTGGCAGCCAGCGAGACCGGCAGCCGCTCGGCGATCTTCTTGCTGACGAGCTGCTCCTCCACCTCGAAGAGCTCCCTCTCGATCTGGGCCAGCGTTGCGACATCGCGCGTGCGAATGCGGCGCTGCCTCAGGGCCTCGCGCTTCTCGCGGAGCGTCTCGCAGCTCTCCTCCTGGCGCTCCTCGGCCACCGCGGGAGCGGAGCAGCGGGCCGTGCGCTGGGTGAGGCGCTTGCGAAGCTTGAGCCGAAGCTCTTGGGAGCGCTTCAGCAGGTCCCTCCAGTCCTGCGCCGGCGACCCCGTCAGCCAGCAGCCGCTCCAGCACGGGCGCTCCCCGAGTAAGCTCGTCATGCAGGCGGCTCACCTCCTCCAGAGAGGCTCCCCGCTTCAGCGCCTCGGCATCGACGGCGGCCCTCAGCAGAGGCCTCAGCTGCTCGCGGCGCTCAAGGACATGGGTGGCCATTCTGAATTTTTTTAATGAGCAAAAAAAGGCTGCGGCATCGGAAGAAACTACAGCGGGCACTCTCGAGAAGGTGGCTCCACACGCAGATCTGTGACCTCAAGACTCAACCCGCACATGCCGCTCATCAGCCACAAGCTGCGCGCTCTCAGCCTAACGCGCGCGGCGCAGTGAGCCAGCTCAGCGGGGCGGTCCGCAAACGTGCCGCCGGCGTTCCAGAAGCGCGCGTGGGCCGGCAGCTTGGCTTTCAGCATCCAATCGCCGCCGCGCGATTGCCTCACATAGGGCAGCAGCCGCTGGCGCACGGCCTCGGGTGTGAGCTTCGCGTCGAAGACGCGCTCGGATGCGGCCGCCAGCTGCTCGACCAGATCGGTCTCGGCCCGCTCCCCGAAGAGCCTCGCGCGCTCGTCGGTTGCGAAGCTCACGCTGGGGCGCTGCCCCTCGGAGAAGGCCCTGGGCTCCCATGGGATTTCCAGCGAAGCTTCGCTCTGCCAAAACAGAGGCTCCATGCACAAGAATTTGCCACCCTTAGCATTGGAGCGCACCTCGCCCAACTTCCACACGCTAGCCTGGCTCGTCATCCTTTTCTGGCTCAAGCTGTCTGTGCTCAAGCCGTCCGCCTAGGGGTGACAGTGGGACGCGTTTGTCGGGGCGTGTGCAGATGGTTACTCGGGGTTCAACAGATGATTGTGCTGGCTTTGGCCTTTTGCACCCTATGGTACACTCAGATGTGGAGATGGATGGTTATACTTCATGCACTTGTGGTCCGACGAAAACTACTATGCTTCAGCGTTTCTTTTCGAAACAGTCCACCTGCATGGTCACGGCTTCTCATGTTTGCAGTGATGGTTCCCGGCATTTCACGGTTGAGGGAAATTTTGGCACGGCCAATTTGCATGTCCCTCTTTGTGGTGGTTTGCTGCGTGAGTTGAGTTGCAAACTTTTGAACAAGGCGTTGGGAAGTGCCCGCAAGGTTACACTTCGCAATTTTGTGCTCAGTAGGTATGAAGACGAGGTTGTGCTGCATTTTCAGACAGATGGATATGCCTTGCTCTGCGCGGGCGATCTGGCAGATGGAGCGGTGGTTCAGATCCCCTATTGTGGCGGGGTTTGCGGATGGCATCAGGCTTGCAACCTCCTTTCAGCAATGGGGCTTCCCTGCAGAGTGATCAATGCATGGGACCACGATCCGGTGGCATGTGAATCTTATGGCTCCATGTACGCCCTTCCATGTACAGTGGAATCCGACCTCACCATGGATGGGATTCTGCGGGAACAGGTTTTTGTGGCGGAGGCCACCAGCCCGGTTATGTGGAGTTTATCCTCTCTCCTGGATGGCAATGTTTGTGCACTTTCATGGCCGTGTCAGACGTTTTCAACAGCGGGCGGTGGTGCAGGTTGGAACTCATCAGCTGGATGGATTTTTGAGGATGTGATTGAATTGTGCGCAGCAGTGGATCTCAAAATCCTGGTATTGGAGAATGTTGCCACGGTTTCAGAGAAACAGATCTACAGGGATCGCCTTGAGCATATTTTGCACTCATTTGGGTTTGTGCTCGCATACTCTTGGGTGACGCAGCTGGGGCATGTTTCTCCGATTCTCCGCAGGCGCTTTCTGGGGGTGGCAGTGAAGGCTGGTATGACACTGCCCAACGACCCCACCGTGTGGCCAGGGCCCAAACGCATTTCCTTGTCCAAGTGCGATGCCTGGTTCCATGATTTGCCTGATGAGCTGCTCGTGCAAACCATGCTGTCAGATCACTTGCTTCGTATGTATGACAACCCCTCCTTCTTTCCGGGCAAAAATGGCATGTGCAATCCTTTGCAAGGACGCAACGTTGGGCAGGATGATGTTCTGCCGAGTACGGTGGCGATGGCATCGTATTCACGTCAGCACCTCAAGTCGGTTGCGCAGTTGTCGTCGAAAGGGCTTTTGGGGTCTTTGCGCCTGCGTAACAACAAATGGGCGTTTTTCACCGGCCTTGAGTTGCTCATCAGCATGGGTTGGAGTGGATGCATTTCCTTACCCCGGAGCAATGAGCTGTCGTGCCATGTGGTTGGCAACTGCATTGCAGAGGGCCACGCCCTTCAACCGTTGTTTGCCGCTGTTGTTCTTTGCCTTGGCACATGTGGCCTACATGTCAGGTTCCCGTTCCACCAGGTCATCAAATTCTGGGAGTCTCAGAGAGCGCGGGCCACCGACTGCAGCATCACACTCAGTGAGGACAGGATTGTTGTTCACCGGCCCCAGGCTGTGACACGACCCGTTTTCAACGGATTGCACTCTGTTTGGGTTTTTGTGCTTATTGCAGCTGACTGCATCAGAGTTGCATGCCCGGTGTCGACCAAGCTTGGTGACCTGAAGGCCCTTGTTTCGCAGGTTTCGTCGGTACATATTTGCGGCTTCGAGGATGAGCGTGGGGCCCTTCCTGAGGTTTGGATTGCTGCCCGTACTTGCACAATCAAAGCAATTTTGCAGTGTGTGGATGAGCCTTGCATTTGCGATTACAAGTATGCGCTTGAGGCATGTGACCGACCTGCCACGCATGATGTCCACAGCATTTCAGCTGAAGTGAGCCACCGTGCAGGTGGAGATCATGATCCCCAGGATGGGGTATTCTGGTTCTCTGTCTTCGTCCGTACCCCAGATGATGCCAGACATTGTGTTCAGATTCATGGTGGGATGAAGATCGACACATTGCTGCAGATTGTTCCATTTGATCTGATGCCGGGAGATGAGCCAGGGTTTTTTCATGGTTGCAGAGCGATTTGTGGCGACCACACCTTCGGGGAGTCTAGGGTTGCTCCCCATGATTTGCTCCAGATTCGCCTCAAACGTGCTGCTCGAGGAGTGAAAAATGATCCGATCGAGCCCATGCCCTCCATCTCGCCTACCATCGCTTGGGAGGTATCTGACCGGGATGGTGCACTGGTCCCCCTGCCCAAAGCAAGCTGTGCTTTTACCAAGGTTTGGCTGTGGTCAGATGGTCTCTGCGTGTGTGAGGATCAGGTTGATGGTGATGCGACAGCACCCCAAATTGCCTTGAGTATGCATCAGCGCACCCGGCTTCACTGTGATATTTTCTTTGAAGGTGCTGAAATTCCAAGTGTACCCATCAGACAGCTTCAAAATGATTTTGGCGTGGTGCACTTTGACGCTGTGGTCAAACATGCAGATGGGAGACTTGCAGCGGATTTGATGCAACCTGCAAGATGGCAGCTCTGGGTCAAATTGCCGGCCGGGCGTACCTTTGTTATGCAGGCAAAACCATCCTCGCCAGGTTGGATCATCATGCAGCATTGCCGGATGCAAGGGCTTGAGGTTACAGATGATGTTTACCTTGCTTTTGGGCCCCGTGGGATCAACATGAACGCTCCGTTGGAGGCGCAAGGACTGCATCATGAGTCCTGCATTTCTGTGTATTTCAGGACGAAGGGCGGAACCGGCGGCGGTTTCAAGCCGGACACGATCCTGCGCGCCAAAGGTCGGGCTATGGGTTTACTCATCGGCAGAGGTGCGGAGCCGAAGTCTTCATCCGACCTCATTGACCGGCTTTTTGAGGCAGCCAAGCATGAGGTTGTGGTACACGCCGTGATGCAGTCAAAGGATCGCGCTGCATGTGATGACCTCTGCACAGTTGGGTCCAAGCATGACTGCGATATTGCCGGTTTGTTGCCACGTCTGAGGCCGCCCGTCTCAGGTGCTGCCAAACGTGACGTCAAAGGTCAGCCTGATCCCAAGGCCAAGTTTCGCCCTGCCCGAATTGATTTGAAACGTGCCGCTTTCCCTGATGGTTTGTTTTTGCACGATGATGGCAGCCATGCCGCGGTTCATACAAGCTGGTCTATCGTCAAGCGAGGTGTGATGCTGGATATGCCTCACAATTTCGGTGAGCTTGCTATCGCAGGGAATGCGCTATCCATTTTGGAACATACCTTTTTGTCTACAGTGCAGGTTGAGACGGCATTGCCTTGGTCCTCCGAGCAGGTTGTGATTCCCATCTCTGATGGTGTTCGTCCGTGTTTGATGCGGCTTTTCCTGATCCATGCTAGCCAGACTAAGATTCGGGTTGCACGGCCCACGAATACTGATGTGACTGTCCCGGAGACCGCTGTTCTTTTATTTGAGGCCTTTCAACGAGATTGGTCACCGGGTGCGTGGAGCAGATTACTTGAGTCCCCCGTCAAGACCATCTTGAAGGCATGCTACTACGTTCAGTGTCTTTGTTCGGCTGCCCATTGATGCTGCCAGTGCTACCCTTCGGTTGTCTGGGCTGGGTTCGGAGCCGGTATACATGTCGCCTAAGGGTGAGCAGAAGGGTGAGGCGCCGCCTGCGAAGTTGAGTGGTTTGAGAGTGATCTGGCATGGTAAAGATCGGGATGGGGCGATCACTACGGCTGTTTCTCTGCCTACACACCTTGGTTTGGTTCACAATCGAGGCACTTTCGGTGTTCGGGTGCGCGAGTCTCATTTTCCGGAGGCATGGGCTAAGGTTAAGCTGGGTACCGATGCCCCAAAGTTTTTCGACATCACTGAGAGATGGCTTTTGCAAGGGGGCCCACCTGCGATTGGTCCCAGTGAGATCACGCCATGGATTGAGGCGATCAAGTGGAATGCCAAGGTCTTGCGGAGGGTCAGGAAGGGATGGCTTGTCGGCTCTGCTCAGCCGCCGCCGGGCGGAATGCTGTCCATCAACGGCGTACCCGTCCTGTTGTCCAAGCTTGATGAGACGCCCAAAAGCTCGAATTGTGTGGTTGCTGGATCATGGAAACCGGTTGAAGACCTCTCTGGAAATCAGCCTGGAATTGATCCTCTACAGGTTGCGGATCCATGGGCAAGGAGCTTGGCCACTAAGAGTTCTGGTGCGGCGCCAGCAGCCTCATCTTGTGCTGAGGGGCCGGTCGCAAAGACATTGCGTTTGCATGAGGATAAGTTTGCCGAGATGCAGAAGCAGATCTCTGGTTTGAGTGAAAGGATTGATCAATCTGGGGTTGCAGTAGCAGAGGAATTCGGCAAGCTTCGTGGCGAGGTGCGGGTCGGTCTCTGCGAGATGAAAGCCCATATCGAAACCAATTTCACGACGTCGCTCACGCAGGCACTGGATTCTCAGAACCGTATCTTGATGCAATCCATGCAGGAGCTGCTTATTCAGCAACAGGATCCTGAAGCCGAAGTGAAGAGATCCCGCAAAGAGTCCGCATCGAAGTGAATATGGGTCGTTTTTGCTTGACCAATTGCATTATTCGTGCGGCTAGGCTCCACGCTGGCGTTCTGGTGCACCTTGTCTGGTCCTGTTTTGCGTTTTGGGTCTGCAATGCAGGTCTGGATTGGAGAGCGGGTTCGTTTTTGCATGGTACCTCTGCACGATGTTTCCGTGATGATCTGGATGATTTCAGTTTCCATTTGGGCAGTCGATTCTTGACCTGTGGGGTTCATGCTCGGCATGTGGGTTACAGATTTGAGATTGTATTGCCTTTGGTGGATTACGTTGTTCATCTTTCGAAGTATATATCCAGCACACCCTTTGCATGTGCTTGGTGCGACGCTGTTGCACCTGGTCATTGTGAAGATTGTGATGAGCACCTGGCAGATGGCCTTCCAGGTTTGCATTCCTTCTGGATGTCGTTATCACCAGATTATGGTTGGAGTGTGAGCGGTGCGCCTCTTGCTGGCTCATCATCAATGCATGTGCCTGATGGCATGTCCCAACAAATGGCCCTTTTTGAGCCTTTCGTGGATGTCGGCTTTTGCCCCGTGTTACCAAGCACGTCACTGGTGGCTTTGCACAGCTTCGTTCCCCGAATTGTTGCGCGTGGTCATTGTGGGGAATATGATGAGCGGCCGGCAGACAGCTTTCTCGGTTCGTATTCTCCCTGGATGTCATCGTCAGATTGGCGTTGGAGTGTGAATGGAGCCCTTTTTGCTGGCTCGCCACGTCTTCAAGTGAGGCGTGTTGGTACAACTCAGGAGATGGGTCATGTTGAGCCTTTCGTGGATGTCGACCTTTACTCAGTGTTGCGATGCATCCATGCCCTTCCCACCCGGGAGGCCTGGGGTGCCTTTCGTGTACCCCCGGAGGACGAAGGGTTCCAGATTTTGGTCGACTCCCTTTGCTTAATGTACCACTTGTGGGGCCTTCAGGCGCCCTTGCTTGGTTGTGCGGTGCGATGGGGTGAGGCCGGAAACCCTGGACCAGGTTCGTCACCGGCGGCTTCACAAAGCTCTATTCTTCGAATCGGCACGGCAAATGTGACTCGCCTAAAGGGCCGTGAGGACGAAATTAAATCATTAGGCCCTGGGGTATGGGCTCTCACTGAAACCTCATCTCGTGCAAATGAAATTGCAGCGCATAGAGCCTTCTTCAGAAAGCACAAGTTGTGGTATCACCCGAGTGCACCGTGTCAGCCCCGCACCAAACGTGAGATTGCATGTGGCTCAGTCACGTATGGCGGCGTGGCGGTGGTCAGCTCACACCCTACGCGGGTGTCGCGTGAGCCTTTGTCGAAATCGCTGGCTGCAACAACTCGTTTGCTGGTCTCCTTCATCCACGCTGGACAGTGCGAAATCATGTTGATTACGGTTTATCTTCCACCCTCGTCGGTGTCGCAGGATAAACGCCAACAGCGTTTGCTGCTTTGTGATGCACTCATGGACCAAGCGGTCAGTGCAGCCTTTGAGTGGGGAGGTTTGGCCGTCATAGCTGGTGATTTTAATCATGAGCTTCATGAGCTTAGCGCCTGGCCTTTCCTTGCTTCGAAGGGATGGAAGACGTGTTATCAGCTTGCAAGTGACAAACTGGATGTCACCCTGGGCTCCACTTACAAAGAAGATGTCAGACATGAGGGGTTGCTTGTCTCGCCTGGTCTGCATCCTGCCTGTGATGGGGCTGCCACTCTTCGCGATGGCCGCTTCCCCCAGCACCACCCGATTTTTCTTGATTTCCGTATTGAAGGTGCGCTTTGGAAAACTCAGGATTGGAAATTGCCGCGCCGCCTTAGTCGTGAGCAGCTCCTTGCCTTGAATGCTGAGGACCTTTCCGATACATTTCTTTGTGCCTATAGGGACGACTCCCGGTTGGCCGGCTGCGGCGATGGTTTCCATAAATGGGCCAAAGCAGTGGAGACGTGTTGGACTAAGGCCTTGGCGGCGAGTGATCCACGTGCGGGGAGCCCTTTTCCGTGCATGTGAAGCAGGTGACTAGGCAAGCCCGACGCTTGCAGGAATTGCATCGGATCTTGACGCGCTCCGGCTTTGTGTGGGATGAGTGCTCATCGGTTCCTCTCTTGAAAGCCATTTGCGATGCCAGGGGTTTTGGTTGCTCATTTCAATCCTGGCTATCGTCAGTTGGTGGCCCTGTTTTGATTCAGGACGAGCTTTCCGCCGAAAATTTGCAGGTTACCCTGCAGCTCACGTGTGACTTTGCTACCACCTCGGCGAAAAGGGAAACTTCGCTCAGACAGGAGCGTTTTGCAGAGGCCCTGAAGCACTCTATTCGAGCACAGGGCGGCAAACATGTCCATCAAGTGATGCGCCGTCAGGACCAGCCTGAGGTTACCTCAGTTTGTGTGCATGCACCCCTGCAGTGGCGACACTTGCGCAGACGTGTGAAAGGTTCTGCTCTCATCCGGGTTCAGGTTCTGCAGAGCATTCAACCCCCCGTGAAAATTTGTGCCAATGGATTGCTGATCCAGCCACAATCGCCCTTGACGCCGGACGTTTTTGCCCTTCCGCCGCAACTTTTGCCTGGTGAAGGTTTGCAAGTATCCCAATCGCACTGGGCCTATGACCCAAGCAGCATCCATGACGCCTTTTTTCAGCACTGGAGTACCTACTGGGAGCGTGATGACTCTGATCTTGGCATTCCCAGTGGGCTCCATTTGCTTGACGGTGTCACTCTGCGTGGCTGTGACTTCTCCATCACTACCCAGGAGTTGCGTGATTCCATTTCAAGCACCAAAACTTCCACGTGTGTGGTTGCAGACGGCTGGGCTCAGCCTGAAATGGCTGCGCTGTGTGCACCCATGTTGGATGAGCTTGCTGCCCTTTGGAATGACATTTTCCTCCGTGGTCAGCAGGTGCCCGACTGCTTTGGGAGGGCTAAAGTGTACCTTTTGGGTAAGACGGTGCTGCCTTCTACCATTAATGATTGCAGGCCTATCACTGTGCTTAGCCTGATTTATCGAACGTGCATGAAGGCATTGGTCAGGAAGCTGATCGCATTCATCTCTAGCTCTGTCCCACACACTGTGGTGGGAGGTTTGCCGGGCCGATCGTGTGCTGACATCTTTTACTCTTTGCAGATGGTAATTGAAACGGCGGCCCAACGCGGCGTCCGTCTAGGAGGAGCGGTAACAGATGTGGTAAAGATGTTCAATGCACTCCCTAGACCTTTTGTGCGGGCTGTGTTGGTGCACGTGGGCGTCCCAGCCACCGTTGCAGATGCTTGGTTTCGGATACTTGGCACCTACCGACGACAGCTCGGGGTGGGGGGGGGGGGGGGGCTGTTTAGTGTTTTGCGTCTGGGTGTGGAAGTACTGGGGGCGTGAGCAGTGGGGACGGGAGGTTCGGGGCGGTCACTTGGCGTGTGGGTCCGGTGGGTGGGCGTTTGGGATATTGGCGTGTGTCGGGAGTGGGGGTTGGGGTAGGAAATATATGAGGGGGGGGATGGTGGGAGGGGGACAGTGTTAGGATAAGTAAGGGGGCGTGTGACGCGGTATATGAAGGTCGTTCTCACGGGGGGCTCACTACAATGGGGGTCAGAGGTCTGGTCATGAGCAGATAGAGCGATAGGCTTGCACGTGGATGCGATAAAATATGGGGCGTGCCCATTGAGAGTACATGTGTCATTGTAGGCGCTACTCTCTCTTCGAAGGACCTTGTGTGTCCCGGGGGCAAAGTCAAGGAGACACCCGGTGTCGTCCCTCAGGCCTTCATTGACAATTGGGAGATTGTCTCTAACACTGCTGGAGCTATTGAGACGGCTTTCCTTGCCACCTCCGCTTTTGCGCAAGAGTGGCGTATCGCACTTGACGTTGAAAAAAGCTGGTGCTGGACCCTCGGTTGGCTGGACCCCCAATTTCCCAAAAAATGATGAAACCCGGCTTTGCGATTTGGGTCTCGCCCGTAGGAGTGCAGCAAAGGACCTGGGTGCAGTAATCAAGTATGGGAAAAATATGAGTAACCGCCCGCTTCAAAATAGAGTTACAGAGGGCATTGCCAGGCTCCTACGACTGGCCCCCTTGCCTCTGTCCAAAGCTGATAAAGCCAATATCATTCTTGCTAATGCCTTTCCAACTGCCTTTTTCGGATGTGAGATCACCCTCCTTGGGCAAAATCA